>DWLR01000862.1:0-21480 GCA_018246295.1 Papilio alexanor hazarajatica | reverse complement strand
ATCTGCAGTTCCTCTGGTGTTGCGGATGTCCATGGGCGTCGGTTCACTTAATGTTAGGCGACCCGCAGCTCGTTTGCCTCCCTTATTCTATAAAAAAAACATATGACAGATATAGTCTAACCTAGCTGTTGTAAGTCAGAATTCTTTTAACTGTGTATCATATCGGCTGCTGTAAGAATAGCTGTGTATAATGAATAGCTCTTATGTGAGCTAAAAACAATGAACTGAAATGTATAAAAAAGGATTTAATCATTACTGAACACGGCAATTTTGTTATCGTTCTACGCAGATGCGAATATGTGCTGCGGCAGGTATGCAATTGATAAACAAATTGTATTTACTCATCTGTTATTAATTATTTTGTGTTACGTACTACACATCCAAGAACGCGTGGATAATTTACTTCTTTTGGACCTTAATAAAAACGTATGCAAGACTACTCCTACTAATACTCCTGTGCAATTAAATATTCGCAAAACCGTTATACAAAGGAATTATATCAAATTACGCGTTACCTGATGATAACTGGTCACAGCCACCGATCTGCCACGACTATCGATCTGCCACGATTAAAATAGCTTACCTTTGTTTGAGGCAAGAAAAGAGAATTAAATAAGAAAAAGAAGACGAAATGCACAAGTGTAATTACTTCGAGGCTGATATTCTATGCGTTCTAGCGAGGTCATTTACGGTGCTGAAGACATGGATGTGTGCGAGAGCGTTCCCGTAGCATCGCCGATAAGCGCGAGTGGAACATTGTGAGGTTTTAGTCGATGCGGGTCCAACATTATCCGCACTTTCCCTCAAAGGCGGATATGCGTAGGCATTTCCTTACATTAAAAATAATATTTTTGCTACAACTCCCGCTGCTGTCTCTACCTAAAATATCCTATCAATGAACGATATAACGAATGGTTCAAAGCACAATTTTCTTTAGCGAACTTTAACTAACGAGCCAAATCTTCTTCCAGATTACTATCCACAAGAGGCATATCAGAAGTATACTACGATGGGGGTGTCTGAAGTACCAAAAGACGACTCCCCCCGGACTACTCCAGAGCTGTCCCGGGCTGACCAGTCCCCGGCGTCGGAGCGTCCGCCCCTGGGGTCTGCGGACAGTGATGACGCTGACGACTTCACGCCGAAAAGGAAACAGAGAAGATATAGAACAACTTTCACTAGCTTTCAACTTGAGGAATTGGAGAAAGCGTTTTCAAGGACACATTATCCCGACGTATTTACAAGGTTAGTTCTTAATCCTTGTGTATCAGTTTCTAGCTATGATGACTAAGTTAGCTATGATAGCTAAGTCTTTTAGTATTCTGGTCAGATATGCGGTAGAAATCGTTATCTTTCTTTCACTAAGCCATATCATTTAGATGTCAGGAGTGAGCCTAACACGACAACACTTTTTTTTTGAGATTATCAGCGGTGTTGGTAGGGTTTTGTTATTATTATAAATATTTATAAAATTCTATCTTGTGTCAAATACAAATGTTGGAAACCATTGCAATCTGCATTGAGTTTCTTTCCATACTTTTCAAGAATTGGATGGATAACGTTGTTAAATCTCTCCGGTTCGATATCGATAAGAGGCATATTTATATCATATATTTATGCGATAACATCGACAATCCATTAACAAATAACATTAAATTATACTAATAAATACTTTACGCAACATAGCTTATCTAAATCTCATTAATTATCTTTTAATAACATTTTACGCTATCGTTATATGAATTAAATAATAAGTTGATAAAATTTATCGCATATCAGTGTTTATTGCAATGGCTCGATATCCATTTTGGTTTAATTTTATTCATTTAATTTTTGTAATGGCTACTTCCGTCTTAAGATGAGATCAGTTATCGCGTCGAGAATAATGCTAACAGTTGCCTGCGGATTTTTACGTATTCCTACGTAACTGTTATATCGACTCGACTAATAGGAAAGTAATATTTTACGCGGGTATGAATGTGTCTATGTAAGAATATATGGATCTATGTATATGGTATATACGTATGTACCTATTTCTATATGCATGTATATGTCAATTCCATTATGATCTCCCGTAGCCTAAACGGCTTAACCGATTTTGCAGAGTGAGGTAGATAGAGATAGAGTTGGCTGGGTGAGCGTGCGTGACGTGCATGCGGCGCTCGTCCGCCTCAAGCCCAAACACTCGGTAGGCCCAGACGGTATTCCGCCTTATGTGATTAAAGATTGCAGTGCAGTTTTTGAATTACCCCTGTTATATATTTTCAATCTGTGCTTAAGGGAAGGCCACTATCCAGATAGTTGGAAAATTACTCGAGTGATCCCGATACCAAAAAAAGGATCAGGTACGGAAGTGAGCGATCACAGACCTATAGCCTTACTCTCAGCGGTAGCTAAAGTGTTCGAGATGGTGATTTATAGCAGCATTTATTCGCAGGTAAGTTCGCAGCTCACTGACGCGCAGCATGGCTTCCGTAGGGGTCGGAGCACGGGGAGTAACTTGTTGTCTTTCGTATCGGAACTAGCGCCCGCTGTGGACGGCGGCGGGCAGGTTGACACCGCATACTTTGATTTTCGTCGTGCTTTTGATACCGTAGATAATGACATATTACTAGTTAAGTTTGCCGCGTTAGGCTTCACCCCGAGTTTATTAAATTTTTTTGCGAGTTACCTAAAAGAGCGTAGGCAATACGTTGAGTATGCGGGTCAGGTATCTAAACCCTATTATACTTATTCGGGAATAAGTCAGGGAAGTAATCTCGGACCGTTGGACTTTATACTAATGATAAATGACCTACCGTTAGTAGTGAAACACGCCCAATGTTTGCTGTATGCGGACGACTTGAAACTGTTTTTATCCATCGAAAGTAATGTCGATTGCCTGAGGTTACAACAGGGCATCGACCGAGTCTTATAGTGGAGTAAGTACAACAAGGTGTACTTCAACGTGAGCAAGTGCTGCGTCATAAGCTACGGCCGCGCGCGCGCCCCGCTGAACCACCCGCACGTGCTCGATACGACCATTGTCCCGCGCGTTTCACACGTTAAGGATTTAGGAGTCGAGATGGTCGCGGAACTAAACTTTCACACACACATAACAAGCGTTTGCAAGAAATCTTTTAAAAATCTCGGTTTTATACTTAGACAGTATAAGGACTTTGAACATACATTAATCTTAAAAAAATTATTTAACGCCTTAGTAAGGTGTAATTTAGAATCGAATGCATACATCTGGAATCCCTATGAAGGCAAATATTATCTCATGGTGGAAAAGATTCAAAATAAGTTTATTAGGTTTCTGTATTTCAAGCAATACGAAGTGTATCCTTGCTTCCCATTAATGTACCCAAGTTTGTTCGTGAACGGCATGGTTGGATACAGCACGCTGCGGGTGCGCAGGGACGTCGCCCTCGTGCGCTGTGTGTGGCGCGTGCTGCGCGGCGCGGTGTGCCAGCCGGCTGTGCTCTCCGCGCTGCGCCTGCGCGTGCCAGACAGCGCGGTGCGGCTGCGCCGTTGCCCGCCTCTGTTCTTCGAATCCACCGCTAGGACTAACCTAATGAAAAATGCGCCGTTGTCGCGTGCCATAAGGCTTCTCATTGTCATTTCTAGAGGCAAAGACATATTTAGTTGTAGCCAGTCGAAGTTCACAGAGGCCGTATACAAATGTGCGGAAGACTTTGTGAAGCTGTGTGTTTAGCTGTGTGTTGTGTTGTTTTTTTTTTAATATTGTTTTTTTTCCATATATATACCTATTGCAAATAATATTATAAGGTACATGTAACATCGAATTGGAGATGTTCTGTAATGGTGTTATATTGTGGATTAATAAATAAATAAATTGGTCGCTAACCGGCACAATCACCCTATCAACAGTTTTTGACGCACGTCACGTGAAGGGGTACTTCTGCTATGATGGAGTGATATAATTTGATAAAGAATATAACGAAACTGTTATTGGTTTTTATTTTATTCACGATAAAATCTATTTATGTATTTGTTAATTTCATATATCGTTCATAAATATGTGTTAACTCATTGCATTAGCACTGAAATTATTTAATTATACATTAGATCTAAAAATTACGTACTTTCAGAGAAGCAACATAAAATTGAAGAAAACAATAAATTAATAACGGAATTCGAAGAAAGATCTGATGTAGAGAATTTGACTAAGAATGAAGAGCTGTTGAAACAACTTGGGGAAGAAATCCACTGGCTGCGGCGCGAGCCTCCCGCACCCGAACTCGTAAGTTCAAAGCTGAGTATCCACACAACCAGGTGAAGTGGTGGAAGCTTGGTTTGGTTTGATGGTTTATTCACACTCCCGCCTGCCATCATCATCTCAACTGAGCATAAGTCCACTGCTAGACGTAGGCTCACCCATTGATCGCAACAAATATCGGCCTCCCGCCACCCTCATCCAGTGCACTCCCGCAACATTAAATTGCAAACCTTATCTGGTCGGACACATTGCTCGTAGAACATTGTTAAAATATAATTTCTCTAAATATTGTAAATACACGAGTGCAGTAAAGTTCCGTTCAGCCGTCGTGTGCATAATTAGCTAGAAGAATAGTGATATTAAAAATACCATTTGACGGAAGTCAACTACGAACAATTTATAAAATATTTCTGTAAAATATAGGCGATAGTTTTCGTTCAGGCAAAATAGACAAGAAATGAGGGATGAGCTTACAATAATTCGCATAGAGTTAAAAGTTAATTATTTACCTGTGTGTGTGTTGCCAGTCATGAGGCGCGGCCTCGACTTCGTGTACAAAGGGAGGACGGAGGAGGAGGGAGAGGACAATATTTTTGTGGCAATTTCGTAAGATCACATCAAAAATGGTGTGATCGATAGTGGTAAAACAAGCGACATTGCCCGAAGAATTGCTAGCCGTTAGGTGCAATGGGTCGGGCTTATTGCAACTTAACTAAACTAAACGGATGGCCGATGAGTCCGAAACATTCCGAAATATTGGCCACGTACCGTGAAAGATGGACCGATGATCCATCGGCTGGCTGGCTGGCTGATGTGTGACTTGTTAAAGATATGCTTCGTCGGTGTGGCTATGTTGAAATGATTAATAAAGAGAGAGTAACAGACATATCTATGTTGTAAAAGTAGGGGACGACCGAGAAAAACTTATATCAATCTAATTAATGACATCCTAAAGAAAAGCGATATAAGGAGTATGTATAGATGTAGAAGGAGCAAGAGAGGTGTGCCAGTGCAAGAGAGGTGTGTCAGGACCGCGCCTCTATCTCTTCGTACCCTTCTGAGTTACGAGCTTGAGTGTTATATTACGAGTATGTTATATAGAGAAGTTCGTATTGGCCGCATCGCGATTGTGGCGCAAGCTAATACTTATGGATTTAATGTATTTTACGTTCCAGGAATATAAAAGGCCAAGTTTAAGTTTTTTGAACAAATCGGAGCTTAGGTAGGATTTTAACTACTATAAAAATCTTATAACTTTTGTAATAAGGGGACCGGAAGGTAATGTCGTTTCCGCGCATGTTGATATTTGATTGTCTTTTGTCAGTTCATTGTGTACTTTAAAGACGTGACAAAGACATTTTAAGATTATTGTGACTTGTTCACTTTTAAATAATTAAATTTGACTTTTTGTTTTGAAATTTGGGGTGAAATGGCAAGCCAAATACCAGAAAAGCATATCCGGTATTGTAGGCTTTTTGAGTTTCGCAAGGGTTGCAACAAAAAACATTTGCGATGTTTATCCAAATGCATTGGACCTTGGTAAATGCCAAAGGTGGTTTTCCAAGTTCAAATCGGGTAATTTTGATCTATCCGACTCGTATCACGACAACGACGTGTTAAGGGCGGAAGTGGAAGCACATCCGTGTCAGACGATTGAGGAATTGTCAAATAGTCTTAACCAACCTTGGTCGATCATCCAAGAACATTTGAAGCAGATTGGAAAAGTAAGCCGAGCAGGTGTTTGGGTCCCGCGTAATCTGTCCGAATAGATCAAGGCTAACCAATCACTCACATGCAACTTATTGCTTCAACGACACAACACAGAAGTGTTTTTTGAGAAATGGGTCCTGTATGATAACCCAAAACGCAAAAGGCAGTGGTTCTCTCCAAATGAAATCCCTCGGAGTACTGCTAAACCAGGTTTACACTCCAAAAAAGCGCTTTTGTGTGTATGGTGCAGTATTTGCGGCATTGTTCATTTTGAATTGCTGAAACCTGGACAAACTGTTAATGTAGACCTCTACAGGGAACAATTGCAGCGAGTCAATCAATCTTTAATTGAAAAGTGGCCAGCGATTGGCAACCGAAAAGGCGTCATTCTCCAACACGACAATGCAAGAACTCACTGCGCAAGGCGAACCCTAGAAAAAAATTAATGAATTGGGGTGGGAGGTGCTGCCTCATCCACAATATCGCCCGATGTTGCTCCATCAGATTTCCACTTATTCTGAGCGCTGCAACACTTTTTAAGTGGCAAAAGATTTGCAAATTTGGATGATATCCAAAATACCATCTCTAGATATTTTGTCGAAAAACGAATTAATTTTTATCGATCAGGAATTGAAAATGTTGGAAATAATATCAAAATAATATACAGAGACATCTATTGATAAATTTGGTAACTAAACTGTCATTGTCAAGTGTGCCACCTTTCAAAATAAAATTTAGTCGTCCTGAAACCAACGTGTTTTACTTATAGGTTATGGGCCCAGACCCTTTTTAAGTTGAAAATACAGTTTAATTTAGTGATTTTTGTGTTCCAGTTATCTCGCTAACGCGCCAAAGCTAAAAGATCGAGAGAACTTCGACGATTGCGCATTCGCAGTTGAGAACTTGCTAATTTTGGAGGGTGCTGACAAGTACCTAAAGCAAGAAGGAACTGATGATAATGCAGTGGCGGCAGATGCAAAGGCACGCGCAAAAATGATTTTGACGATAGATTAATCGCTCTTTGTGCACATAAAGGACACAGCGACCACGAAGGGATTGTGGACAAAACTACGTTCTTTGTTCAACGATTCAGGATTTTCTCGGAGAATTACGTGGCTTCGTCATCTGATTTCTATAAGGTTAAAAAACTGTGGAAATATGACGAATTATGTGACACAAATTGTTGAAATGTCTCAACGTTTAAGCGGAACAGGATTCGCTATAAATGATGAAAGGGCTGGTTTATTATTACTTGCCGGATTACCAAAGCGATTTATGCCCATGATCATGGCTATAGAACATTCCGGGATTCAAATAACCGCAGATTCTATCAAGTCGAAATTATTTTTATGATTGACAATTATTGATATGGAAGTGGCAGATACAGGTGAATCGGAACGTAACTCAGCATTAGCAGCAAAATGGCATTGAAAATCGACTAAAGGTGGCAGCGCTAGTAAAAATGGCGGACAGACATTGAATACGTCAAAATCAAATGTAATCAGTACGAAAACTATAACTTGTTACCGTTGTAAGGAAATTGGTCATTACCGTAACCAGTGGCCACTTATGAAGGAGAAAACAAAAAATAAAATACAAAGTAACGCTTTCAACATTGTTTTTCTCAGTGGCGGATTCAGTAAAAGTGACTTCTACATCGACTCGGGCGCAAGCATGCATATGAAAGTTGTTTGAAAAATAATAAATACTCATCAAGTTTACCAGAAATCATTGTCGCCAATAAGACGAAAGTGCCTGTTTTATGTTCAGGTGATATAGACATAACGAAAAGCTACAATTACGACATAACTGTGCAGAATGCGTTGTGTTTACCAAGTCGCACGACTAATCTCTTGTCAGTGAGCGAGTTAATCAAAAAAGAGTCCAGAAAAAGTCCACAACGTTTGCAAGGAGATGAAACGATTAAAAGTTGACATATTAGGTATAAGTGATGTGAAATGGATTAGAAGCGGTAAACACCAAATAGATAGAAATCATGTCATGTATTACTCTGGCACTGATGACACATCCAATAAATATGGAGTGGGAGTAATTATAAACACAGAAAGCTTAAAAACGACCTGTAGCTTTTTACCTAATTCAAATCGTACCATGATGCTTCAAATACACGCCAAACCCAGGAATATAAACATTATCCAGGTGTATGCCCCTACCACCGATGGAACAGATCAAGATATACAGGATTTCTACGGTGAAGTGGAGCAGCTACTTGGAATTACGAAAAAACACGAAATTAATATAGTTATGGGTGACATGAATGCAAAGGTAGGATATATGGAGGTACCATTTGTTACAGGTAAATTTGGTTTGGGTATAAGGAATGAAAGAGGCGATACTTTTGTCCAATTTTGTCAAGAAAATGACCTCGTCATAATAAACACCTTTTTTCAATTGCCACTAAGGCGGTTATATACTTGGACCTCGCCACGACATAATCCGCAGCACATAATTCGAAATCAGACTGATTACATTACTATAAATAATCGCTTTAAAAACTGTATTAAAAATGCAAAAGCTTTTCCGGGAGCCGATGTTGGATCTGATCATAACCCACTTATTGCTACGATTTCATGCACCCTAAAGAAAATTAAGAAAAAGAACCAAAAAGGAAGAGCTGACATAACAAAAATTCAAGATATCAATACAAAAGCTAAAGTGGCAATAGAAATAAATAAATGGGCAGTAGATACAAATTCAAATACACAGGCGAGCAGTTCACCTGAAACAATTTGGAACTCATTAAAAGTCAAAGTTTTAGAAATCAATGACGCTCATCTAAAGCGAGAATGGGTGCCTAAGCAGGTATGGATGACGGAAAAGATTTACAAACTTATGGAAGAACGACGACTTAATAAACATACTAACGTTGCAAAATATAAAGAACTCAACAGAACAGTACACAGGGAGGTTCGCTTTGCTCGTGAATCTTGGTACCGACGTAAATGTGGGTATCTAGAAAACCTGTATACTACTCTAAGAAAACGACATTACTTTCCGGTTCCCCTAATAAATTAAAAGCATTATGCCCTTATGAGTCTTGGTAATTTATTTTACATGAATGATTTGGTAGATTTTTTTTTTTTTAAATCGATCCGTATATACCAACAACCTGTAATTTTGATCAGAAGAGAATGGCTAGCTATATCTTGTCAAATTCAGTAGTGGAATCCATGTAGATTGCAATAATTTCTCGCCTATTGTACGATTAGAACTTTTAAAATACATATAGCGCAGTTGTAAAGCTGAATTTCTTTCTGTGATCTAGGAAACATATACTTTGTATTTTATAACTAATTTAATTAAATGTATACGTTATGCTCGTAATAAGCTTATTTTTCAACTAACTGTAAGCCACTGCGCACCGGAACACGATTAGATGTGGCTGAGCTGCACTGTAGTGCACATAGTAACCATCCCACTGTCCGTCCGTGTAAACTGCAGCGCGAAGAGCGATCGAAGCGGTCGGCCGGCAGATTGCGAAGAAAAACTGTTTTTTTCACATACATTTTTTTTATTGCGGTCAACCAGATGGCTGACCTTGTTTGGGCTTATCGCATAATGCGTAAGGGCCCACATTATATGTGTATAACGTGGTTCACAAGAAATGAGAATTAGATTCAATAGTATAGTCAAATTATAAACCAACTACTTTAGCTTTAACTAGATGGCTCTGGCGATGAGTTATGACAGAATGGCAACAGGTCGCAAAAAGCATTTCTGTTCGCTTTACTTTATAACTGCATCTTGGTTGCTTCGTCTCGTGCCTTGCCTGCGTGGTGTCCGCGCTCGGTGTGCTCGACGCGGCAGGCAGCGCGCGCGCCGCACTCGCTGCTCTGCCCGCTCACGCACGCCTTGCTGCGGGAGCCGGTGCGCGCCGCTGATGGCTTCAGCTACGAACGTTCAAACATACTTGATTATTTTTTCGCCAAAGGTTCGAGCATTATATTTATTTACTATATGTTAGTAGTACTATTATATTATTACTTAAACGGCGTTGCAAACTGAGGCTGGTTAAAAAATTACTTCAACCATGGTGCATAAGAAGAGGCGTTGATTGCCACTGAATTATAAGTTTTTTTTTTAATTAGGACAAAAATTTAATTCTCCGCAAATTTAACATTACGACAAAACTGATAAAATGTTTATGTGTGTATGTAAATTTTGTACAATTAAAAATTTCGTTAGATGTCCACTAAAAATAACATTGTACAAATATAAAAAAATCACAAGGAACACAGGTTGGTAAGTTATTGTGTTATTTCTCGGGAGTTTTTATCTCGTATGACCTCAGACCAGATTTTTGGAGGTAAAAATGATGGTCAAATGCTATCTTAGTAATATTTCTTCTGCACCGAAGTATCGCTTAGAAGCGCAGGTGGAATTTGTTAAAACAAATACATTATATAAATCAGTGTGTGGCAGATGCGGCCGTGTCGCCACTAACGGGGCGGCCGCTGCGGTCCGCGCGTCTGGCGCCTAACCTTGGGCTGCGCCGGCAGCTGCGCGATTTTCTGTGCGAGCAGAACCAACCTGATCCGACTTGCTCCGACTTGAGCCGACCTGTCCTGACTTAATTCGACCAATCCCAGCCTTACCCACGTTTGTACAACGTTTGTTGCTGACCACCTTACATCTTGTAACTTTTTACTTAAAATTCTTAAAATTATTTTCACTTTAACAAATATTTTATTTCAATCATAACACATTTTGTTAAAATTTCAAAAAATCTTAAGGTCTCTAATAGTTTCAAATACCAGCTGTTTCACCCACCTGAGGTTTCACCCACTGTGCAATTTAATTTAAACGAAATCATATTCCCTACTTGTTATTATGTTAATTATTAAATATTGTATTTATTTTAATAAATCACAATAAACATTTACGGAATTATTTATTTAAAAGAAACATTGTTTATAACTAAAGCTTAGCTTACATTCTTCTTCTTCTTAATGTGCCATCTTCTTTCGAAGGTGCCCACTGAGGCAACCTGCGGGTACTCTTTCCAAACCACTGGCGTAGGTTTTTTTGGCTAGAATATTCTTCTTCGGCTCACGGTTCACTTTTTTGTGTATAACACACTTCTAATTTTTTATTCATACACTGTAGCACGTCTACATTTTTAATTTGGCTCACCAGGATCTTATTTCTGGACACTTTGTATATTGCTAGTTTTGATGTCGATCTTGAAAATTGAACACGAAGTAACGAATCTTGGAAGCTGTGTAATTACTTTGCTCTTTACAGCTAAACTCTTAAAGCGTGCAAATAAAATAAAAATGTTTCCGTATTAAATCAAATTATGAAACGAAGTAGTTTTGTAGCACAGCGTGTTATGAGTACAGCTTGATTTTAATACTGTTTACTGTTACTGTTAACGCAGATTAGAAAAACGACCAGACAGACAAGGACGACGTCAAACTTCAACTTGGTGTAAATATTATATACTGTATGTTGCGAGCGGCTTCGCAAGCGCTTAAAAGATCACTATCGAAAAATACAAAATAATGTTTTTGTAAATGTCTTATTTAGTTATTAGGTTTGCCAATATTTTATTTGACCTTTATATAACGTGTTCTTGCTATTTACCAATGTACAATTACCTATATATGTACATATTAAATACAAAACAATTTACATAAAGATCAGTCAAGCCGTTGTAGAGTTCTAGCGGGACGAATACAGACGACAGAAAGGTATATATCATTTTAATTATCAAGTAGCTGTTGCCCGCGACTTCGTCCGCGTGAAATTCAATATTCTTGTATCTTATATGTAAACGTATACATATATTTGAGAGAAAAATGTTTCGCAGAAACCATACATTTCCCAGGATAAAAGCCTAAGTGATGTTCCAGACTATAATCTATCTCCGTGCCAAATTTTATCCAGATCTGGCCAAATTGTGAGGAGTTACGTGGTGACAAACATCCATCCAAACATTCGCATTTGTTATTTATAATGTAATGATATGTTTTACCCTCCGTATTTCTTTTTGTAATAAATACTATATCCTTCCCAGTACCTTAATGAAAATATGTGTACAAAGTTTAATGATGATCGTTTAAGTACGAGTAGGTTTTACGAACACCCCTTATGGGGTATAAGTTCAACCCTTTTTTTCGCAATAAAATGTAACATATTTTATTTCCTACTTAACTAACTTATATATTCAGTTCTTTTTTAAATTAAGTATTACCTAACCCAAATAAATAAAATAAGATATCATTTTATTGCCCGAAAAAAAAAAAAATACAAACACGACCTAGCAAAGTGCATAACAAAAAGAGACAGTTATCTTGAATTACGCCCATCTTCGCCATTTGGTTTAAGGAGATCGTAAAGAAATTTAAGTTTCAGTTTGATTACTATCAAAATCTCACCTAAAATCTTAGGACGCCCTTAAAAGATCTGGACTCGATATTTTACCTTTTAGAGCTAAGTGACGGTTCAGATGTAGCATAGTTATACAGTTGATTAAATAACTAATCAAATTTTACGTAAACCGCCACATACTTTTAGTGAGAAGGATTTTTTGAAACAATATATGACAGTAAAAAAAAACACATTTTGAAAATCATGAAAATCGGTGAAAATATTAATTTTTAAATTTACAAAATCCTTTTTTTTTTGTTATTTTATGACATGTAGCTACCTAACAAAGTAACATTGTAAAAAGTTAATTTTATGACCCGCTTTGTGATAAACACGCAATCCCTTACAACCGACGCGTCCAGCCTAAGTAAAACCATGATTAGCCCATTCTACAATACAGATCGAAGGGCAAGTTACATTGACCATATCAAAATGTCTATTTTAAACTTTGTATTATCTTTGAACCATCGTCATTTTATAGAATATCATATATAGTAAACCAAAGTTTCGTCCCAATTAACTAAAAAAATTTATAGCATTTTTTCTGAAGAAACGTTTAACGTAACAATTTAAATTGATATAACTTTTTTATTTATGCACCGATTTAGATGAAATAAAAACTTAATCTAACGACTGAAGCTAATTACTACACATCGGCGAACATCGCATCCAAATCGGTTAAGCTGTTTCTGAGATTAGCGCGAACATTTTAACAGACAAACAGACAAAAATTTTAAAAATCGTTTTTTTAAGATCTATGGCATTGGTAAATACCCCCTGTAATAGTTTTACTAATTTATTTTCCATGTACAGACACCGATCAGTTACGATTTTATCATATGTATAGATAAGATCAGTGAAGGAATTTTAAGTTATTACGGGACATACAGACAGGCAAAAAGATATTTTATATGGCCTACCAATTATAGAATTAATGTTTTTGGTATAAACCAATTTTAACCTTTGCGCCTCGAAAACTGCCCGACTTATGGGCATACTTAATAGGAAAATAGCACGTCGCGAAAGGGTTAATTGAGATCGGTAAAGCCATTCTTATGTTGTAACGGGACATACAGCAGTCAGACAGACATACAGATATTATGTATAGCCTACCTTGTGTGCTTGCCATATAGAAATTCTCGGCTCCCGGGCTATCGGGCCCGGCTGGATCGATGTTAGTGATAATTTGTATTGATTGATAGGGAGACTTGATTAGATAGTTTTTTTTTTCTGTACAAGGCGTTTAACATTAATACAACCGAAAGCGTCGGTGCGTACGACGGTCCTTCATGATGCCGCTACTGAAGATTAAGTCGCTCAAAGCACTTTTGGTCGCCGCTCGTCTGGCATTAGGATAACCGATAGATTGGGATAACCGCGGACTATTGGAAGAGGAAGCGCAAGCGGCAAAAGCGGCACGTTGTGTACGCCTGAGGGATGCAAGTAGAAGTTAATCCGCGCGCAACGGTAGTGCTGTTTCTGGGAGACGGTATGTCCGTCACCACATTGGCTGCGGCGCGCACGCTGCTCGGCCAGCGCCAGGGCCGCCCCGGCGAGGAATCACAGCTCGCCTTCGAGTCTTTTCCAACCGTAGGCATGTCGAAGGTAACATTTTACTAAGCTGTTTTATATCACAGGCTACATCAAATTATAGTATTGTTTTTGTTTCAAGACTTATTGCGTGAACGCACAAATTGCAGAGTCATCATGCATAGCCACGACCTACGTGTGTGCCGTCGCGGCACGATAAGCCTACCGGCGGCCGTGCCGCACTGGAACTGCGCCGCCTCGCTTGACCCCGCCACCCACCTAGAGTCCATTGCCGCTTCGGGGCTCCCCGATAGACGAGATGCAGGTATACATTTTTTTATTTTATTCATATGAGTAAAAGAATATGTTTTTGGATAAATGATGATAAACACAAACAAATGTGTGCGTGCGTACTCGTGCCACCCGATGGCCGATGTAGTCATTGGCTAAAACTCCTTTTTATAGAATTATGAGAAATCTGCGGAGGCTTCCTTAGATGCGTTGCTGGCCTTTAGAGTCCTTAATGAGAGACATAGCTCTTAATATAAGACAGCTGACTTATCAATTTGGAAATTCTCAATCTTTGTCATTGTTACTCTGGAATACCAACCATGAGAACTGTGATTGGAGCTTGTAGTTTTGTTGCAAATGTCATAAAATGTCTTGACAATCGACAGGACTACCACGAGGGTGACGCACGCTTCGCCGGCGGAGGCTTACGCTAAGGTTGCGAACCGTAACTGGGAAAACGATGGTAGCGTACGCAATAACAATCAGGATCCGAATAGTTGCCGAGATATCGCTCACCAACTGATTCATTCTTATCCGGGAAATGAATTTAAGGTATGTACAGTAGATCGCCTTTGAGCAAAACTCCGCATCCATCTTAGAAATAACCAATTAGGGTGCTGTCGATGATTTTATAAAATAAAATAAGATCTGTGGCGTACCTGCACTGTACTCCTGACTATTGTTATTACCGCTATCTTTGTATTCCGCTCGGCGTCTTAAGGCGTACGAAACGTTCAAACGATTGTCTCTTAAAGTGGAATACCGCCAAGGAAACCGACTATACATAGTTTCAATCATATCAAATGAATAACAGTCTTCTTTGGATATATGTATTCATCATCTAATATATCCACTTTCATGCATCAGTTGTAAGTTGCAACATGTTAGACCGAATGGCCAAAATAAATGCGGGTGCTTTGGCCATCATCTTTTAGTGTAATTTTATACTTACAAAGTTTGATGTTGATGTTCAGTAACAAAACGAAGTTAACACATATTTTGTTTTTGTAATTTTAAACATTTTCTTTGTGCATTTCAATTATTATTGTACCTCATTTTATAGTGTACGAGTTTAACTTTGTATTGGCACTGTGGCGAAAATGACGGCAAATGCCCGAGTTCACAATTTTTCACGACAGATTTATGTATGCAAAGAATAGATTTATTGAAGTATGGACGCGTTAAAATATAAACAACTAATATGATTAGCCAAAACCCTGCAAATCCACTATTTGACAAAGGCCCTTCAAGTGATATTCAAGACCAGTGGCACCGTCTTTTGTTACTTAGGTGCATATCAAAAGACATTTATCTGTGCCCTTCTAGCGTGCCCTGGAAGCTCCGCATAATCGCCTATATAAGTAAATCTGTCAAACGTGTGATAATAACTATCATTAATAAAGAAAAACGTTTTCTAGGTTATTTTGGGAGGTGGTAGACGTGAATTTATTCCTAATTCGTCGTGTATCGATGAAGAAGGTACACACGGTCGAAGAACGGATGAAGGTAACCTAATTGAAGAATGACAGTTAGTTAAAATAGCTCGCTACGCGTGGCGAGCGCCGCCGTACTGCTGTCGGGAGGATTCGCTGCTTGTGGTGACCGCGGATCACTCGCACGTCATCACCTACAATGGCTACTCTGCGCGTGGTTCTCACATTTTAGAGAGATCGAATGATCGCGACATGGAAGGAGTGCTCTATATGACTCTTTCATATTCCAATGGACCCGGTTTTCTACGCATCTTAAAGGCACCAGACCCGATGTGACGGCAGACTCCAATTTCAGTAAGTGTAACTGAACCTAGATAGGTGCCTGCATGGATTTATTTCATCCGATAACGTATAGACTCAAATTAAAATAATCTTTTGCTTTTAAGGGACGTTAATTTGGAGATCCCACGTGGACGTGCCGCTGTCGTCGGAAACGCACCGCGGCAAAGACGTGGCGGTGTTCGCACGCGCGCCGCAGCACGCCATGTTCGCGGGGCTGTACGAACAGAGCCAGCTGCCGCACCTCATGGCCTACGCCGCCTGCATCTTTATTATTAATAATATTTTTAATTGTCTTCTCATTGTAAATTTTTATCATAGTAGTTGATTTCTAATGTGCTTTTAATCAGACACTCTACTATATAACTCGTTTATTCTAATTTTATCTTTTTACCAACTTTACGGCAGATTTTAGAATGATCCCTGCTATTTCACCATCAGACTTATGACTATATTCAGGGGTCGGCAACCTTTTGAGTAGGAAGAGTACGAAAATTTCAATTTACAAAATTCCAAAGTTTTTAAAGATCCACAAGAACTTTTCTTACCAACAATAAATAGTACTTGCAGTAACACGTTAAGTGCGAGGCCATTTTCAGAAGCTTTACAGCCAGTGCGTTTGAGTCCTATTAGAACTCGTAGCCGTGCTTAACTACAGTGCGTATGAGACCTGAACAATCTCCTAAAAAAATGTTTTCTTAAAGAATGCATAACTCCTTCAAAAAATACAATATGACCATGAAATTTCTGTAATGTGTATCTTCTGTAAAATATAGAACATCGATTACTTTATCTATAGGTTGCTTAGCACGTAGATATGACAAATAGATTAAGAGAAAATACAAAAAAAAAATTAGGTATCTATTATATCGCTCACCGCAAACTAAAGATAGTCCTGTTTGAGTAGTGACTAGTGAGGGGAAAATTGAAAATGTTTGTTATCGATAATCAAACTTTTATTGAAGTAGGATACAATTCTAACTATTCATTTAGGAAAAGTATTTACTTATTTAAGAAAAGTGTTTTTCATTAATTATTGCGGAACAGTCCTAACGGCAACAACAGTTTTACTCCGCGCTCAGTTTAAAATCAAATTAAATGAAGTTTTTCGGTTCAAATACAGTGAAGAGTGGTTATCGCAATTGTTATTTGTCTTATCGATAAGATAAGCCAAACTTAATGTTTGGCTGAGGCATGTGCTTAATTTTTACCTAATATTAACAATTATTAAAATTAACTTAAACAAACTGAAGTGTATTCGTGACGCGTTTCTCATGGCGCTTGCGACGTTTTGAACGGAAGAATCGACGATCTCGCTTTATTACCGTTTACGTTTCATAACATTTTTGAATCTACAGAACTAATAATATGGATACCGCCGATAAATGTGCCGCTTGTCTTAACGAGTTAACAGACAGCTCTGTAATGTACTGTTCATGCTGCAAAGCGCAATATCATTTGCTATGCTAAACCTGTCACATAAAGAATACAATGCTCTCACCGAAGATTTTATAGATAAATGGACATGCGATATGTGTCGCAGCAAGGGCCGTAAGGGCGGCGATAAAATAAACACTCCAGTTGGCAGAACGTCATCACCTCAGCTCGATTTCGTCACTCAGCGCACTAAACTAACTTTGTATGACACTAGAGTCGCAAGATAAGTTGCTCTCAACCTCTGAACCTAGATATCACTTTCACAAGGCAAATTATACAGAAATTATAACGAATTGCATAACATTCCTTGGGATGAAGAATTGTCTAAATGCCTAACGGTAGACGAGATGGTTACGGTCTTTTACAAACTTCTCAGGCCAATTATAGCTAAGCACGTGCCCAAGCGTACACCGCGCACTAACAAGTATCCCATATGGTTCTCAACACCATTGATTAAAGTTTTAAAAGAAAAAATTAAGTTTAGACAAAAGTTTCGCAAATATGGTAACCCTCGCGATTTGCTGAATTTTCTGTTACTTAGAGAGAGAAGTAATAAAATTTACAAATTAAATTACACCAGATACTTGCAGCAATTAGAAGCCTCTTTGACGTCGAACCCTAAATACATATGGACATTTCTCAAACATAAAAAAAAGGCAGTAGTACCTTTCCTCCTTTAATGTCTGCTGGGGATCAAATCGCAACCAATGGGCCTGATATTTGTGACCTCTTTTCAACGCAATTCTCATCCTTTTTCCTTGTAAAGACGAACTCTTTGCGCTTACTGTCTCCAACTTTTTAACGTCCCTATCTGTTACAAGAGACCACGTCTATAAAATGTTAAAAAGACTTGATTATAAGAAAGGAGCCGGTTCTGATGGGATACCGGCTGTCTTTATAGTTAACTGTGCCAATACGTTGGCTTTCCCTCTCTGTTTAGTCTTTAATAAGTCCCTCACATCTAGAGTTTTTCCGACAGTTTGGAAAGATACTTTAGTTATTCCTCTCTTAAGTATTCTAACAGATTATATATCCAACACTATCGTGGCATCTGAAACAGTTGATCGCTCCAGAACAACATGGCTTCTTTCAAGAGCGATCCACTTCAACTAACTTGATATCCTTTGTCGAGGACCTTGCCGAGGCTGTTGACGCTGGTAAATCTTTTGATGTAATATATACAGACCTCAGCAAGGCCTTCGACAGAGTAAACCACTATATACTCCTGATGAAGCTCGAGTCACTCGGCATATCTGGGACTCTGCTGCATTGATTCAAATCTTACCTCCAAAACAGAACGTCGGTAGTTATAATAGGAGGCCACAAGTCTAAGCCATTTACCGCGTCTTCAGGCGTGCCGCAAGGCTGTTTAGGCCCTTTATTATTTAATGTATTTTTTAATGACGTAACCCAATGCTTCTGCAAATCTAGAGTTCTTATGTACGCGGACGATCTGAAGTTCTTCAGGGAAGTCAACTCAATTGCAGATGGGTCTCTATTGCAGAGTGATCTGGACCGCCTTTCTGAGTGATCCAGAAGCAACGCCATGACCTTAAACGTAAGCAAATTTCCACTGTTCAGTTTTCGAGAACAAAAACAGCTACTCCTCATACGTATTATATAAATGACACGTTACTTAATGCTGCTGACCATATTAATTACTTGGGCGTAATACTTGATAATAAACTGCAGTTTAATGTACATATCGATAACTTAATTAAAAAATGCTTTAAAACCTTAGGTTTTGTATTAAGGAACTGCAAAGAATTTTAAAACGCTCGCACAAAAATAAGTCTATACTCGTCATTAGTTCGCAGCAGCCTGGAGTACTGCAGCATCGTGTGGAACCCGCACTACGATACATATATTAAACGCTTAGAAAGGGTACAGAAAAGATTTCTAATGCACTTATCGTTTAGCAGCAACTTAGGGAAAAAGCTCTTGCGTTATGACGACCGCTTAAAACATTTTCGTATGGAATCACTTTACCACCGAAAAAAACAACTCTACGTCATGTTCCTGTACAAACTTTTTAATGGTTATACTCACACTTCTTTACTAACAAAATTGTCCATCTCTGCGCCGTTTAGATTAGCTAGATTTAAAAAATACCACCCGTTTGTCACCAAGGTAGCTCGAACAAACTTGGGCTTACATTCACCAATAAACAGACTAATAATGGCTACATATAATGTCTTGCATAATTCGTCTGTTATTGAAGATCCAAACCACGGTAATGCAAATGTCATAGGAGCCAGAGATAACACGCCTCAAATCGAAATCGATATCTTCTCTAACAAGTTGTCTAAATTTAAAAAATATATTCGAGAAGTTATCAAATGATTTTCTTTCTTTTTCTTTTCTTCTTTTGGATAAATCTTAGTTTAATTTTACGAATAATGTTTTAATAAAATCTTGCTTGTTGCCTTGTTTGTATACCTATAATTTGTATTTTAATTGTACCCTTGTTGTGTATACCTATAATTTCATAAATTATCTCCTTTTTACTTGTTATTGTTTCGTATCATTGTATATGCATTATAATTTTCCTGTTGGTGTACCCCATAAATAAATAAATTAATTAAAGCAAGGCAAACACATTGATTGGTTGCATTGCATGCAATATAATCATTATTCGTTTAGTTTTCTTGGATGCCTGCAGCCATCGCAACGCCTTTTTTTGTTACCACGTTGTAAAGCATGATCTGAAAATTTTCCAGACGAAATTGATTTTTTGCACTTTTTTCTTCTTAAAGAACTCATAATTTAATTATTTGTTAATTTGAATACCTACTCAAAAAATCTAATTAGATACTAGTATTGTGTAAATACGTAATTTAGCGTAGTTTTCAGTACCCAAACGCACAACCTCACACTATCGACGCTTGAACGGTACTAAAACGAAGCGCACGTCGCCCGCACTGCCCGCGCTTCACTCCTTGCGTCTGCGAGGCCTAAGATTTAGAAGATATAAAAGATCTCTCTACGCACCGAATGTTTAAATTCACTACTTAGTGCGTTAGGGACCTCTTCGATCTCCATTTTTTTCTTTTTCTTTAATACTGAATCAAATTTGAAGTGAGAAGCACGTATGTATATTTAATTCTGTTACACACACAGAAATAAAGAAAGTACAGCCACCCGCATAGAGGGAGGGAACATGATTATTAGATCCGCACTAGCTGAAAGTCCGTAAGAGTTCTTTTAGATCCCCTAACGCACGAACGTGTTAATAGAGTTTTTTTATAAAAAAAATACATTTATTCGTAAGAAAAATATCTATAAAAATATCTACAGATAGAAATGGTGCTTATAATGGTAAATAATAAATGGTGCTAATAAACAATATTTGCGTATGGAGCTAAAGAGCCGTAGCTTCACATCCAAGGAGCCGTATGTGGCTCGTGAGCCACAGGTGCCACCCCTGACCATAGTGATTTACCTAGGAGGTTTTTGATGGAATGTGGCAAGCGCATTCTACTACCGTGTGTCTACCGCTTTTTATCAATATCCACAAATATACCACGAACTGCAGTTGAGCCTTGCGTTACTGCGTTGAAAATATAGAGAATTAAAAAGGGAAAGGAAACCATGAGAGAATAAATAATGTTTAAGAGGAAATCATAGTGATGATTGACTTTTAATGATAAGTACCGATTATTTTAGACTAAGTTTTTGTTTTGAAACGCAAATCACAACATATTATTAAAGTTTGTATACAATAAAGAATGTATTCCCACTTAACTTGAATACATATTTTGGAATAGAACAAATAGATACTATTTTCTAAATAACTTAAATTTTAGTAGCTAATTTGTAGTAAACTTCGTGAACACTTATCGTAAGCATAAATAGTAAGTAATCTGTTTCATTCAGTTAGAAATGATCTATGGTTACATTGTTAACATTATGTTTAAAGTATTTGCATAATTTACCATTTTAATCTTTAACAAATTAACTGAGAATCTATCCCCATAGTTTTAACATATAGAGCAAAGCGATCGCCATGACAAGCGCGGGAGCCAAGAGATGTGTCGCAGCGGCGCTGCAGGCGTGCAGGCCGGGGCCGATGCAGGCGGCGTAGGCCATGAGGTGCGGCAGCTGGCTCTGTTCGTACAGCCCCGC
>DWLR01000861.1:0-21481 GCA_018246295.1 Papilio alexanor hazarajatica | reverse complement strand
CCTTCTCGGACAGACTCGATGCTGTTATCCGCGCTAAAGGTGGCCACATCGAACAATAACTTTTTCTTTTTAATTTTTTTTTTCTATACATTGATGTTTATAAATAAAAAGAAACAAAATCGTCAAAATTACAGCATTTTGTAAAGATCGAAACTATGTAAATATTTTAATTGTATAATTTTTTACGTTCGTTTTAATATCTTCTGTATTCCTTTGAAACTAAACGATGTCACTATCACCACTACTTCACAGTGGGGTCGGAATGTACAATTATAAATCTACATCGTCTTATTTGTCATAAATTTAAAATAATCTGTATCGAAAATAATTTACAGCAAGAAACGAACCATAAGCTTTGCAAAAATACGCAATACGAAAAAACAGCTCCCGGGGCTTAGAGCTAATCCAGGGGCTGGGGCTCGACAGAAACCCACTTAGTGAGAGATTTACGAAAATTGGCAATACTTATTTATACTTTCAATGATTTTTTTTCCATTCACTTATAACTTACACAAACAGACATTAAAACAATCTCAAACATAATTATCAATCGACCTTAGCTTAAAATTAATAAGCAAAAGAAATGTAAGATAGATAGTTTTATTTCATAAGATTAATACAAGTTAGATTACAACCACAAATTATTCCGTTCATAAACAACGATAATTATATTTAGAAAATGTTTTAAGATATTTTGTCCCTTTATGTTCTAATTTTTGTACAAAATGAAAAAAAATCACAAACACTTTTAGATAAGGATCGCAAACGCTTTTCGTTATTTATTAAGCTTATTGTTATTAAAATGTGTTATGTATTAAAATGGGTAATTGCCGTATTATCACCACCAGGCTTCCTCTATGATTATCACACAAATCGGCCTTTATCGCCATCAATCTGATCAAAATCCGAACAGATTGATGGTCTTTCTTGTGGGCTTCTGCCCAGGACGCTTGGGCCCTTTACGCAATCAGTGTACCTCAAGCTTCAGTTTAGCATTTCTATCCGAGTACTGACCAAAAATTTTACCAAATGTCTCAACCTAAGTATGTATATTCGAAAAGCGACGGAGAATAAATAATTTTGTGGGATTCAATAAATTATTATTCCCTAGTAGGAGCAAAGCTCTTACATTGACTAAATGTACCCTTTAGAGAATATTTAACTAAAATATTACAGCTGATAAGTAAATCTTGGTTTCGATTTTCATCGTCAAAGACGTACATGCTTCAAATAAATTTTGCGCATAGTTTAAATGCATGTTTTACCCAAATATCTGACGGCAAATCAGTAATATTAAGTAAATTACACACAAGACACTCATGCAACTAGCATGAGTATCTTTTAGACTCGTGGCATGAGATATGTATTTATGTATGTGTTAACAGTGTACAGGGAGTTTTAAATTTAACTATTAATTCAATGACAAAATGTAGACTTTAAAATAAAATACTGGTCATTAAGAGTTTTACTAGTATTTTCATAACTATAATTTTCATTATTTTGCTATCGATTTATTCATGAGAATCAAATATTTCAATGCGTTATAAATTAGTTATTTAAAAATGATACGAGAGGAGACTCCCAAAATGTTGCACTGGATAATATGGTTGCCTTCTGTCGCTATTGTAGGAATGTGATCCCCGGTTCCCCTTTCAGTCGCAGATCTAAATATAGTTTAATTATTAATTATTGTACAATTTCTAACTCTGCACTGTGAAGCCATCTACTTAAAGAAAATACTTGTAATCATGTTATCCATTTTAAATCAAATATGTACCTCTTCGAATGTGCATTTTTAATAACGAATAATAAAAACCACAACTTGTCATGTTTTTGTTTATTATGTTGCAAATCATGTTGCAATTTAAGATAATATTTTTTTAATAATCTTTACAAAAACTTAACTAACACAAAACCGAATTCAAATTTATGTTATTTTATTTATAAGTGATTAAGTCGTTTATTGTGACGATGCAAATTCAATCTATCAATATATTATTTTTCGATATATCTTCGGAACTCAACGTTCAATGACATTTAAATTCAATCTACCAATATATTATTTTTCGGTATATCTTCGGAACTCAACGTTCAATGACATTTAAAATTAAGTGCTATTTTTTTGGTGGTATTATTTAATTCATTTGAGTATGTCCCAACAAAAAAAAAATTGAATCGATTCAAAAATGACGAAGTTCTTCAGTGAAAAAACATAAAAAGTTACATGCAAATTGAGAACCTCCTATGTTTTTGAAGTCGGTTAAAATGTGTCATACATATGTGTTTCGTAATGAAATTAATGCAATAAAGTACATACGTTAAGATGATCAAAACTTTTACAATAAGAAGTTGGGTCGAATGCGGTGCAGTTAAGCGCTGAGCGCATATTCCTGATACGCGGGCGAACTTTGTAATATGTTTCCACATTGGCAAACGGAACTTCTTAGCGAAACTTTTAGAACAGTTTTATTGTTATATGTTTGATATAAACGCCGTCACTATATGTATATAACAGCATTAGAATTTGGCGAACGTTAAATGAAAAAGCATAAAAAGCGTAAGCTTTAACAGACGACAGAACGAAAAATATAACAAAAGAAAATTTAAGATTTGTGCCCGGGTTATAACCATCAAGCAAATTCATTGCAAATCAAATAACTATTGTTTAATTCTTACCCCGATTAGGTTAAAATGTTCTAGTTAAGTTTTTGATTCATTGGATTCAAACCATCTATATCATCAGCGAATAGATTTGTCAGACGTAAAATTATATTAAATTTGCGAACACTCGGTTTGATGTAAAATTGTTATTTATTGTGCCAACAATAGCGAGCGGCGAGCGGCGAGCGAGCCAAATATTGCCTCTGCAGTACCGTTTAGTAAGCCACGTAATACACAACTGCAGAACGTTTAGTGCACAAATACCAATTTAATATCAAGATAAAAAGTAAGCTTATTTTCTGTAGTAAAAACTTAATTTTTCCAAGAAATTTAATGCTTTTTTTAAAGTTTCATGAATATATGTGGCAATATTTCGTTGCGGCATAGGGGATTCCTTTATTGTTCCTACACCGTTTACTAATCCATTATAACCGATACTATGCGACAAAATGCGTTACATAATGCGTCACAGATTATCGCTGCTATGTAAGACAAAGACATAAAACTATTATTTGACATTTTCTCGGTGTGTCAAATTGCATCGCGCCTTGTCGCGTTTGCCGCCCCCTTTAAAAATATGTAAGGACTAATGAATCGCTTATAAATACTTAAGCTGTAAGAATTCGTAAGTTGTTTATCTAGTCTTAAAGATTGTACAAAACAATTTACGTAGTTCAAAACAAATTAACATATAACAAATGTTAATATCATACCAGTTCAAAACGTGATCCTATTTTTTTTAGCTACATGATATTTGTCTAAAAGTAACATAATATATTAAGAAACAGCACAATTTCTTATGTTACCGAATTGAAATAAAGAAACTGAAAATAATACGCTTTTAAGTTGGTGTAACTGAAGACGAGACAAATGTGGCCTACATCGCAAAGCTTCACAGCTGGCCTGGCCTACATGTGCGATTAGTGAAGACAAATGACCATTGTTAATTGTTACATTGCAGCCCTGCATATCTGTGCAAAGCAAGCTCAAACAGTTTTTTTTTTCAAATTCATATATAATCTTTATCTAAATCTTTTATATGTATGCCCCATATTATACATACGTATTAATGTTTTACTTATTCTTTCGTTAAATGTTTAATGACTAATAGATGAAAGTCTACACTGTCTAATAATTTTAATAGTTTTATAGTTTCATATTCTTGGCGTTAAATGTCGTTTTATGTTAATGTTATAATTACTGAATCACAGTACAAATTATAACAACGGAATGGTCTGTCGGCGGTTTCTATTGTTATGTTAAATGCGAGTTAACAATAAAACCTATTATTTAGGTAATACAGATTAGAGACAGATTTACATTACAATGACGAAAGATGTAGTCTCCTATCAAGTCTTTACAAACGTTTTACTGATATTCACGCTCTCTACTAAATCTTAAGTAAAGAAATTTGACTTTCCTGAGGGAATATTGTTAACATTTGCAATTCTAATGTGCGTCGCTTGTCATCTGCATTTCAAAGGTCCGGGTTTCGCTTGCGGCTACCCTTTCTCCCGGTTTTTGTGGAAATTTTACTGCAGGAAAAAAACGATTTCGTTTTGTTTGTTTGCGTGTGTTTAAACTGTTTACTGAAATACACGTCTTTATTTTAGCTCACCCGCCAACTAGAATTCAGATTTAAAAAATCGTTTTCAACAACAACTAATAAAATTGTTTAGTTTTACAATATCAATTTGCTTTACAAATTAACAAATCAAAATACGTAAAGGAATTAGGAGACTTTTTCAATCCAAAATGACAAAGAAATTTGAATTATAATGATATTTTTACAAAGTTCGAAGATCTTTGATCGTTTAATAGAAAAAAAAATTAAACCAAAATTACATTTTTATGTATTAGAGATAGAACAATAATAGGCTATTTCAGTATATCCGTACCAAACTGTGAATAAAGTGAAAATCTAAAACAATACTACAAACTTAAAATGACGAACAGTTTAATATTTCAATATGTACTTGAACACATAGTAAGCTTTCAACTTTTGCAATCTACGTCAAATATATAACCGTTTTAATTGTTATTAGTATAATGGCTTACGCAACGGACTACGCAGCATAAGATCAGGGGTTCGAATACTCCATTCGGATATTTTCATTCAGAGATTGTATTGATTGTTACAACTCAAAGTTATAACTTAATAAATAAGTTTAAGCTTAAAATGCTTAAAACAAGTTAGTAAAACATTGCAACTAGTAAGTAATATTTCAGTTAAAATAAGTAAGTTAAGACTTAAGAAGTTAAGATAATCTAAGTTAAGACAAAAAGATATGTAAGCCAGGTAAGAAGTATCAGTGACGTTTTCTAACTCGTCTATGCGACTTTTAACTAAGTTGTTTAAGGCGGTTATAAAATAACCTTAACAGTTAAAAATTTAACTAACTTTCCGTGTAGCAAAACACGAGCCTGACTGAGAGGCCATCACTGACACCTGCGCCTCACGGATCTGTGCAGAATATTAATATTGGATACAGCTCTATTTTAAGTTAAACGACTTCAAGCCGTTACTAACGGCCATTTCAAAGATAACTTATCAATGAAATACCGTTTATTTGTATAATTACAAACGGATGCTGTTAAGGGTTCGCAGACAATTTTAAAACTGACTTTACGTATTTTCCTTGCGCTAGATCTCTCGTATTCATATGTATATACACAAGCAATTTATGTTTTAATATAACTCGTTTATAAATTATAAAATACTAGATGATCCGGAGAACTTCGTATCCCCGTTTTATTTTTACAGTACAGTTTCTTTTATTACGTCTCTAACTTTTGATCAGTGATTATCTGCATCGCCTACGACTTCAATTTCTATAGGTTATTAATAAGAGTTATAGTTATACAAATTAATTAAATATATTTCATTTCCGTGATTACTTACAAGAAATTGGTTTATCGTACTTTTACAAGGCTTTTATAAATACACGTACGTGTGGCGCAAGCTTCCGAAGTGAGAGGCCGGATAACTTACTTTTTTATTGGTTTCAACGATTACGATCAAATATGAAATATGTTTTTGAGACCCTTATGGGATCCTACGTAACCTGCTGCTAATTATTTAGCAGCAGCATTGGTAACTGTTTATAGGTACGTTTTTAAATTTACCTTTCTTCCTTCATTTTACGTATTTTAGGTCACGTGGACCCATTTCCTTTGACTGCAATTCTCAATACTATAAGGACGTAGGAGAGAAATTTGTGTTTCAGAAGGTTGCTTCCCATTGTCTAGATCAGTGAGGTTTTACTTCTAATCCATTCTATGTTAGCAATCCATACGGTGGCTAGAGAACGGCGCCTAGCCAGATCATGATATTACTGATACACGTTTCATTATTTCGACGATTAATCACAATATCTGTAGATTGTACATTTTCTAAGCTTCTAAATAGCAACAACCACTTCATCGATTATCAATGAATTAAAGCTTCTCGCGTGTTCACCAGCAAGCGTTTTATCAGCCCTAATGATGATGTTATGACTAATGAAATAATGAAACGCAATTTGAAACATCTTGACCAAGTTCTGCTGTTGCTCTGATAAAGAAACGTTTGCAATTTTTTGACAATATTACGCTTTATTGTCGGATTGTAAGCACAGTCGATTAACTATCGTATCCGCATCATCATTGGTATCGTATCGGTATCAATCTTTTGCTCATTGGTCGCAAAATGGTTCGCTGAGTTGATTGGATTCGACGGTGTATCACATCTCGCCTATCCACGACATGATAACAGTAGAACAAATAATAAGACACTCAAATCTGTCGGTGTCCTATATTTGCATACGTTTCCCGTTATTTAATGTCAACTAAAAGGCTACAATACGCATCTATGTATTTCGAGGCTTATATTTATTGAAACCAGTGATTGCCCGGTTATCAAAATTCGATTATAATACATTTAATAACTTTCTTATGAGATAAAGTAATATAAAAGCATAGTTTGATTTTAGCGTGTCTCTAACACATTTAATACCTATCTATTTAGTTTGCCATTCAAAGCAATTAAACTCATTGTCTGCCTAAAACTTAATTTAAAATAAATCTCTACGAGTAGATACAGTAAATAGCTCGCCTCTTAATACGGATTAATGGAAATCCAATGAAAGTTCGAAGTGGAAAATGGATCTAAGATACCTGCTAATGGAACGACTTTCTTCCTGTCGATAATTAAATTCAATCAAGATTAAGTTATTTTCATATTTTATCTCTTAATAATTTCAAGTGTTAAATTACCTTATTTTTTTTTGTATTATATATATCTAGCAATATACGGACTAAAAAAATGATCTCAATGATAAATATTTACTGGTCCTTTTGAGCGAAAATTTTCTCGTCAATTTTCAGTAGCACTCGTCGAAAGGGTCCTCGTGGTAGAGTGAACCGTTAGTCACTTCAAACGAAAATTGAATAAAAATATACGCCACATAAAAATTGACGGTTCATGGTTTAACGGAAGTTTCTAACAAGTATTTAAAGCTTAAAACAATTGTTATATTGGTGTAGTAACTAGTACCTATAAAATATATCTTATATCTATAAATAAATATATCTTATATACATATATCAGCTGATGTTTCAGTACAGTTCACTATATTATGTGCAGTTTATTTGCAAGCGAAAATATCATACAAAAAGTACACAGCTGTTATTAACAGGAATAATTAACAACATAAGTAAGAGATACCATTAATAGTACGCTAGATGCAAATTATTATCACCGGTGCAATATCCATTACCGTGTTCAAAATAAGTAATATAAAGTGCACCGGCGAAAACTAACTACCTCATTATTTCACTACTTTGTACTCAACTCCTTTCTTTGAATAAGTAAGATAGAGTGATTTCCTGTGTTTATAGTAACTCAGTTTGTCGAGGAAACCGATTTTCCGTAGATTGTCAACAGCATTATAGCTTTTATAGTATTTGCCATGCCATGAATAATAAAAACAAAAACTTTTCAGAACATTACTTTTAAGCTAAATTTATAAATATCGTAGAATAATTATTTTAATTAAACTATACGTAAGCTAATATTTTCCACATTTAAGCCCCGCCATTACTTTCAAGCACATAAAAAACGATATTTATAAATAGAGAGAGAACTGGATGAGGGCGGCATGGAACCGATCTCTGTGGCAGTCAATGGTGGAGGCCTACGTCCATATGCTGAGATGATGTTGTTTGTAAAAAGGTATATCATAAAAGTATCACATAAGTAAAATTCCTTAATAATTTATTTTAGACTTATATAGAAATCCCTTGGGCTTGAGATCTTAAAACAAATTCGTAAAAGCAAGGAAATTGTAATCTAATATTTTCCTCCTTTGAAATTACGAAGAATTTTGCTGTAAAGTAAAATTCACAGCACTTTTGTAAGGAAAGTTTTTAAATAGATTAATAAACTTAATGTTTTAAATAAAGGTAAGGAGTTCTAACACCTTGTTTTATAGGATTATTCCGCGCCTCCTTCCTGTTAAACACCTTAAGCTCTGGCAAAATTATCCCCCTTTTTATAATTCAAAATGAAAGTTAATCTGATGGTAAAAAAAACCTTTAAGAAGTAAAATAATAGAAATAACTTTGCATACGAGACTACTAAAATCATATTCTATTTTGACGTTAGATGAGTATTTTATATTTGCTCCATCACTTTAATATAACATTTTGAAACGTGGTGTATTTGAGTTGGAATTAAATAAATTTATCCTACTCTCAAAATTTTGTTCGTATTACTTACACAATCGCAATTTATTGTAACAAGGTCAGTTGAAAAATGTGTGTAGTTTTTAAAATGGCAATGCACTTTTGCATCGTATTTTTCACTGAAGATAATAAACAATTTGTGCATTATCCTCGGGAGGCGTCGGGAATGCACTTCCACTGCACTACAATAAATTGCATAAATACAAAAGAGTTTGCTGAAATGGAAAATGAATATGCTCCAGTAACAAACAAAAAAAAATGTCACCGAACGATTGCGAATCTCGTCAGTTTATAAGCATACTAGACATTCATTTGCAAAAAAAAAAAAACTTTAATTTACAATAACAAGAAATTGACATAAGTGCTGTGCTATTATAATTATTGTCTCCGTTAAAATTAATTGTCTTTTAAAAATGTATAATTTGGAATACGTTTTATAATATGCCAGAATGCTAATTACCTAGTCTAGCCATAAATACTGTCCCAAAATTTTGTATTCAAAAATTTCAAAAATGGAATATCATTTCAAATATTTTTGTTTCCATGTGACATTAGCAGGCTTCATTCTTCTAGAAAACCCTCACTTGATGGTATTCATCCAAGAAGTCATCATGGAGTACGGTGTCAAAGAAAATCGAGTCGCTGTTATAGCTCTACATAAGTGCAGTAAAACGCCGAGTGAGATATTCAGTTTGTTACAATCGCTTTGAATCTCAATTAAATTCGTGTACCGTACTATCAAAAGGTTCAGCGAGATGTGTTCTGTCGATGACAGGCCCAGGAGCGGCCGCCCGCGGGATTCCAGGACGCCAGCGGTGATCAAAGCTGTTGCTGAGCGAATCCGAAGAAATCCTCTCCGCAAGCAGTAAATCTTGTCTAGGGAGATGAAAATTCTACCGAGAACCATCTCTTGCTAATCAAAGAAGACCTTAGACTTGTCGCTTATCGACAAAGTACAGGACATCGCTTGACAGCAGCTTTACGAAACATAAGAGCGACCAGAGCGAAAACGCTGTTTCAACAACACGCTAAAAGCGGGTACCGGAGAATCCTGTTTTCCGATGAGAAAATTTTCACCGTAGAAGAGAAATACAACCGTCAAAATGACAGGGTCTATGCTCACAGCTCTCAGGAGGTTTCGGAGAAGGTTACGAAGGTGGAAAGAGGCCATCACCCGGCATCAGTCATGGTTTGGTGGGGCGTGTCGTACGAAGGGGTCATTGAGCTCCATTTTTGACAAAATGGCGTGAAAACGAAGGCGGCAAACTACCAGAGTGACATTTTTGTGCCTTTTGTGAAGCCACTCACTCAAACAATGTTTTCCAATGAGCATTGGATCTTTCAACAGGACTCGGCCCCGGCACATAAAGCACGAACCACTCAACAGTGGCTAAAGGACAATTTGCCGGGTTTTATCGCGTGTGAAGATTGGCCCTCGGGAAGTCCAGACCTCAACCCTCTGGATTACCGACTGTGGACAGTTTTAGAGGAGAAGGCCTGCTCGAAACCTCACCGCAATATCGAGTTGTTGAAACACGATTTGGTGGCAGCAGAGGCTTCGATACATCTGGAAACGGTGCGTGCGGCGATAGACGAGTGGCGATAAAAGGGGGTCATTTTGAGTAAATTTCTTATTCGTTCCTTTAAATAGTTAATAACTGTGTTGTATTTCATTACTTTTTGTTAATTTATTTTTGAGATAGACATGTTTTAGTTAGGGACAGAATATATGGCAAGACTAGGTATTATGCCAGTAATATTTCCTGATAGACAGAACCTCTTTATGATTAGTTATAAATAAAAATTATAACCGCCTGTTTTTTACAAATTAGTTTATTACAAACTTACAGCAAAATATGAATTGCACGAATTATTTACATTTCTAATTTATTTTTCTAAAAATTGTATAAATTTTCGAAATCAAATCGTCAATTTTTTCACTGACATTTTGTTTGGGTTAGGAATTATAGGTAAGCTTTAGTTGTCCCAACTGCGAGTGTATATCGGTGTTATATGTATTATCGGGCGGTTTCATCCATCCCGTCATTTATTTGAATGGAAATCCGATTACCTATTAAGACGTGTAGCGTGATGTTAAATAGTATATATGCAAAAAGTTTTTTATTTATCCGAGTGGCAATTTTTGAGATTAGCGCATTCAAACAAGCAAACTCTTTAGCGTTATTATATTAATATAGATAATAATAATTAAAAAGAAGGGTACTTCGCCAGTAACTTTATAATTCTTATAAAATTTTAGCTCTTCCGTGTGCTCGCGCGGCCATGACATTCACATAGTAAGATCGAGTAGTGACACAAGTTTTTTGTCAATGTATCAAACTACGTTTACGTCAATTGTCAGTTGTCAACGAGTATATCAAATATTTTGCAATTGCAAATTTCGATACAAGTTTTGAAATTTTTTTACAATTTTTTGAGTCTTGTTTGAATGTATAGATTTGTATTATTGTAATATATTTTTAAAGTCATTGTCAAACGTCAAGCATGTCCCTGTTCCCCATGTTCCTAAATAAACAATAAAATCACATTTTGAAACAAGTTTCGTAACATGTAACATGACTGACCGGTTGGCGCAGTGGCAAGACACTTGCCTTCCGCGCCACAGGTCATGGGTTCGACCTGCGGCGCGGAAGCACATTCCCCCAATGATGCAGTCAATGGGGGAGGCCTATGTCCAGCAGTGGACGATCATAGGCTGAGGTGGTGGTGGTAGGGGTGGTTCGTAACATGTCATAAATCAACCAGAACGCTAGCTATGGCAAATCTCTTCTCAAACACTAGATACAATATATAGATATTTGTTTTATTGGGTGTTTTTCGAAACTGTACATGTTGAATTATTAATTATTAAATATCCATTCAACCAAATGAAAATATTATTCATTTTCTGAGTTTAGAGCTAAACGTACGTATATGTACGACGTACGGACGTAAATATTTTATTAATTTTCATAACAATTATTTTTATTGCATTAATATTAACTGAATTCTTGAAACTTATTGACTAGTCGAATCCTCCGCCAGTTGTATGTGTTACATATATTAAATGATTTTTAAGAAAAAATATAAAAAACTAAGGGCGTGTTAACAATTAGCATTACAATTATTCTTTGATGCATTTTTTATTACTACAAGCTTTTCTAGAAAATCTAGAAAATGATATTTATAAGTATACAATAAAATAAATAAATTTATTACCAAGCAAAAAGCTCAATTTCTTTATTCAATATATTTAAATTTCTGTTACATTAAATCAATGAAGATACCTACTTTAAGTAATTCTAATTTATACAAACTATGTAGAACTTTGCAACGGGCCAAAAGTCGTAAAATTTACATAAAACTGCACCAAAGTTTGTAATTGCAGTACTTTATTACTGAAAAGTTTTGAAAAGTAACATAATCGTAAATTATGTCAAGACGAAACTTGCATTTAAACGACTTGAAGAGTCTTCATACGTCTTTATATTTAATTTACGATCTTAATATTACACAGATTTTATTCTTACAGGTTATTAAGTTATATTTGACAATTTTGGAGAGCAATTGTTAACTAATTTCCACGCACGATCAATGGAATTATAAAACCGTGCTGCTCTGTAAATCAGTGTTGCCATCCACAAATGTAGTCCCGTCCTATTCGTTTGCATATTCATACCGCATCCAAAACGTTAATGAAAGGTAGTTATTTTTATCAGTACCTACGTATCTTAATTATTATATATATTTTAATTATTTTAATTTTAATTTAATTTTGTATATTCATGAACCTTATATAAGCGGCGGTATAAACTAAAGCCATAACCAATCACAGTATGGACTACAGTAGAGTCCAGGAGATATGAACGCGTACGCGTAAGTACATACTCCTACGTAGGTAGGAAAAGGGCAGGAAGATGAAGATTTTGATATAAGTTAAATCGAATTGGTCAATTAGATTAATATTATTATTTTGTACTTTCTCATACTGCCGGTAGGTGCGAATCAATAAATAGGTTTTTAAATAACATTAGAGAATTCAAGTTCATTTCGCGAAATTTTAAATCAAATCTCTGAATTGAATATGCTAGAAGTATACCAAATATCGAAACGTAAAAAGTTATAGTACCCTCACACGTATCTATAGTACAGTAGCATACTCTGAACAACAAACAGTTCTTACCTGTTGTTCAGAGTATGATGTGAAACACAATATCATATTAAAAGTTCAAGATTAATAACAATAATACACAAGATAGTTACAAAAAACTTTTATTAAAAAATATAAGAACTTATGTTCTTAAGATAAAGCATAATAAAGTCAATAAAGCTGAAGCAAGCGGTTTACGTTAGCTTCGGCCGTAAGAATAATAACCTTCGCAGCAGTCGCTCGCAAGCTGCACCGCTTCATTCCGTAAAATAGCTTTTAAACAGACTCGCAGCTCAATTTAGTGCTCGAAATGCAGATTCGGCTCCATAACAGTAATGGAAATGTATATTTTGGCACTTTTACAATGTAATATTTTTGTTCGTTTACTGCAGAACAATTTGCTGGGATTATTTCCGAATGCATTTCAATAAAAATGGTTCTTTGTACAATTTCCTTTAACTACAGTGGTTTTGTAGTTAATGTTTAGATGTTCAAGTCTCGAGTAACATTTACCAATAGACAAGAAAGGCCAGTGCTAGGACGTCAGACGTTACCATTGTAATAAATTCTATCTTCTGATGAGTAAGTGGATTGTACAATCATGACCTCTTCTCAACTCCCTTTTTTCAACTGTACTATTTCTTCATCCGGCTATTTTCCCGATTGGGTTAGGCTCTTCAAACCTCTCTCCATCTGAAAGGACAGATGACGATTAGGAGATTCTTGACGTTGTTGCCACTTAACGCCAAGACAGTAATCCCTGCTGATTGGGGCTTAGGATGCCACTGTTGGCTAATGCTAATCCGCGATACACTGATGCCGTTGCCCTTCGCTAACCAATATCCGAATATATTCGAGCGGCCTGACGAAGTAGTCTTCATTCTTTTAACAACTGCCATCACTCTAAATAAATTTATCAGACAACAAAGTTTTCTTTGTTATGTATAAAATAAACTTGAGAGCATTAAATTATTTTTGTTACATTGTATGATCAGTTTACGTTTATTGCATTAACGAATGCAATAAACGTAAACTGATCATGCAATGGCAACTCTCTTCATTATTCTGGACATTATCGTGTGTGACTTAGCATTAGAAGAGCCGCTTCTTCGTTTGCTTCTTCTACTATAGAGGTATTTTGTCTATTTAAGAAAATGAAACGACATTTACGGTATTTATTTGCAAAGTTAAGGGTAAGCCTTTGCATAGCAGTAAATACACATATAGCGATATGTGGGACATATTGCGCGACGTATAACTGATTTAAAGTGTGGTGGTTCAGTTCAATGTATGCTTTGACTAGGTTTTGTGCCCGGCTTCGCATGCATTCATATCTTATTGAAATTTTTGTAATTCGATTCTGTGTATATTAATTTCGATAATAGATAACACTTGTGAAAAATTGTTATCGTAATTATGACATTACAACCGAAATTGTAAGAGAAGATTTTTGGTATTTCTTATGCAAATATTAATTTGTTTAATAAATAATGTCCTATCTCCTTTACAAAAACTTTTCCTATTGAAAATATTTGTATAAAATTTCTTGATGATCGATTGAGTAGTTTACCCGTTAAAGCCTTTTTTTCGAATTAATTCGTATTTATAATATAACTTAGGATTATGTATTTATAGTAATTACCTCCGCTTAACCTGCCAGAAATTATGCGTCACTTTAATTTTTATGAAATCAGATTTGTGGTTTAAACTTACTCCATACTTACTTACTATTTCAAATAGTTTGGAACTTAGTTTAATTATAGGATAAGTCCCAAAAACGACTTGCTAACGACACAATGCGTAGATAAATAACTCAGATATCGTGGTCCGAAGGACCCCGAGTCATTACGAGTTTGATAAATTTTACAAAATTGCCCAACTTTAGGCCATTTAAGCCAACCAGCATGCCAATAAGGCTTAGTACGAAGCGAGGAATTTAACTAATAAGCTTGCGTTTATATCAGTAGCCTTTAGACGACCGCCGCCTATTCTCAAATATCTAGCCAAATTCACTCGACGAAAATAAGTAAAATTTGTACGAAAAACTAAGAAATAAAGGATAGCCCTTTACTGATAATAAATCCAAATACTTATGATGTCATTAAGTTACAATTGAGTCCAAGATTTTAAAAGTTTTACGTAAACTCTTATCTATCTCCCTATAAATTTCTATCCCTCCAAAGAAACTATCGTAATATTTCACTAAAAATCTGTTGACATTTGTTAAAAAAAAATTAAACATTTTGTTTTCACCAAACATATTCATTTCATTGCTATCTTTGTCTTTATTCCAATAAATGTTATTGTTAGTTAGGCGGTTAGGGATTCGCTTATTCATCGGTGTTATGTTATAAATTTCAAATTATCTTGAATGTGGCTTTGTAGCTACAGAGTCAATACTGGATTTTTATTCGAGCATTCTTTCTTGCGGTATATTGGCAAGCAACATTTGCAAGTGTAATGTGCCTCTCGTCATCAACATTTCGAAATCGTTGGGTTTCGCCTGCAGCTACCACTATATATGTAGAGTTTTACGAAGCTCCTATTATGTGGAAAACATACATAATTTGGTGAACATATTTTTCTGCTAACGCCAAATATATCTTATGTGTAACGCTATATATTTCGTGATAGGCATGCCAAATTTTAAAAACGAAGGTCATTTTTCAAACCGATGCCATTTGGGGGAAGAGGGGGGGACAATGCACTAAAAATAAAACTTACATTTTTGCACACTTTATCGCAAGTTGTTCATTTAGGCCTTTATTTTTTGAAATCTTACTTAGCAAAATTCACGAGATAACCTAAATGAAATTGACAAAGAACACACCTGAGGTATTCGGGAATGTACACAGGTATTACACAACTACGCCATCCTCCTTTTTTTTACAAGGACACCTCCTTCCACCGCAAACGAGCAAGCGTTCACCTTAGTGACCGCTACCCATATTTAATAGATAGAGGAGATGAAAGATAGAAAAATCAACATTCCCTTTTCCTATCGATCCCCTTCTCTCACCTTTTCCTTATTACAAAAGAGTGGGAAGGGGAGAGCACTAAAATTACATTCCCCAGACGAAACGCACAATACTTCTATTACACGCCTGTCTTCTGTGTGGTCGAGGTATTTCACCGGCCGGAGTAGATTCGTGCAACAGATGTTGTTACGAACTCTATCACTGTTAATTACCTTATTCCAACAGATGCTTAGATGTACTGCTTGTCTCAAAATATTCATTGATATTTACTCAAATTACAAAGAAGCTATTCTCATTTCATTATCACAAATTGTGTCGTGGTAGTATTTCCAGCGGATCATATGGTTAAAAATCTTCCACTTGGCGCGTTCCTGGCACATCTCTCTCGCCTGCCTTTACACCTTTATATCTATCATCTTTCATAGTGTGAGTTATGCAAGAAATAAACTTTTTAAAAATGTGTCATAATCTGATAAAGTTTCTACAGCAACGAACAATTTGCCGTCATCGCCAAACAAGATATGGACCCTAACCACCCTAGGGAATTCTCCGCGTACCTCGGATATTGTAGAATTATACACAAACAACGTCTTAGCAACAAAGACACAGGCAAAAGCAAAGTTTTAATATGAAAAGTGGATTACCTAGTTCGTGCTGTTACGTACATAAAACAAAGTTTTGTTTCTTGGATATTAGCTTCGCCGTATTTGCACAATGCACTCAACTATATCGCACAAAGAAAACTTGTTATTGTTTAAGTTGTGGCTAGTATACGGTTTTACTTTAACTTATTTCTTTTATTTTATTCATTAATGCTTTAATTATATGACTATTTGTAAAATTATTTATAATTTATTGTTTTACTAAACTTCCACCATCCAACCATCCTCAAAAAAATCTGTTCTTCTCCTCACTTCGTTAATAGGAATCGGCAGTTTTTGTTAAAGAAGATATTTCTATAATTCTACGAATATACATATTATGATTCAAAAGCGTAAAATGAAGCTACGACATGAAATTTGTTACAGCAACAAAAGCTCGCTTTATACGGAGTTCCTTTATATCAGGATATAGACGTGAAATAACGAAATATAAAAAGAGCAGCTTTTCCGCATGCCACTCACAATCTGTTAAATAACGTTCCATCTTAATTTACAAGAATATAAACTCCTATCTATTACGATTTGCCGTGGAAGTGGAAGTAGATTTAGACATTTAGAAATTTATTGAAAGAAATTAAAAATGCCCTTTTAAAATCCTTTAAAATGTTTTCATCTATACAATTAAGTCTATTTAACCATTAAAGTATTCAAATAATTGATTCTATGAATTATAGACATCAAACTTTTTGAACAGTGCCTGTAGGTTGTCTTTTATTTCACCAATCACATTTAAATAGTTCAATCACTATATAGCCTATTTGTATTTGCTAACTCGTTAGCTCAATAATATCATACTCATTATGCCAAATGTGCCATTGTATCACCACTAATACGCAATTTCCTATAACAAAGCAAATACTCCACGGCATCAGGTTAGTTAATTAATTATCTCTAAATAATTACTTCTCCTGCGAAGGATGATATTACTAAACGTACCTTCATATCATGCGAACATATGACATTTGATAAGTGCGACTACTTAAATACATTTTTTTATGATCGTTTTTGAAAAAAATTAAAGAACTGCATATAATTCAAACAAAGATAGGCTCACCTCCATCGTCAAGTGTATTCAAAATTAGATTGAAAATTGATATAATATTAAGAAATATTTCTTTTTTCAAGCTAAAAAGCATAAGTTACCTAAACTTTAAATTTTAATGGCACCAACCATTCCCAGTACGATAATCGTTTTTATTTTATTGCATTATTTTAAATAATTATTAACAATCTTAAAGACGCTTCTCATGTGATGAAACTCGATAAAACTTTCCGTGCAACGTCAGCTATCATATTATATTTAATTCTAATTTTATTTTCCCGGTTGGTAAATGCCCCAGGCGCAGGGGAAATCCATTAGCCCCGTAATTACTTGTTACCACAAGATGACAATGTTCAGCGCCGTGTTTTATTATAATTACCTCTACATAACATTGAATACATAATATTGAATTTACCACAGAATAATGACGTTACTTTTGTTTCATATAAATTTTTAACCGACTAACCGCAGGGTAAAGATTTTCGTAGGTATGTATGCATATATATCCGTTCTATAGTGACCTCCTGGAGCCTAAATGTCGTTATCGATTTTTTAGAATAAGGACCATAGAGGTAGAGTATGTCGGACTTATTGATTTGCTTATTAACTACTGGTATAATCTACATCATCATTTGTAGCGATTTACTTTAGACTTTTATAATAAATTAAAAAATAAAGATATGAATGATCAAAACTAGGTTTTAATATAAAATACTAGTTTCAAGTTAACAATTAACGAAGTCTACGAATCTACGTCAAGGATAGAATATTTCCTTCACACTTTCATAATTGGATCAAATTTAGTGTTTGGTAGCAAGTCGTCTTTATTTAATTATTCATTCCCACAACTAAGCATTCATTAATTTTTACCATTTTTTGATTGAATAACATGGAGTTTTATCCATGTCATCTGTAGTACTCTATTGAGTCGTCTACCCAGTCTGTGAATTATTTCCCTTAACTGAATCGAATATGTCACGTCATCACAGACTTCGGACATAACTTTAATACGGTTCGTGCGGTTAATGGAGGTGAATCGGAGACCAAACTACATAATAATCTTTACTGTTAAGTGGCCATTTGCATCTCGTTACCATACTTAGCATAGATTCGGGTATTTAGGGTTGAACCTGTTTGGTTCAGAGGGTATAAAATTAAAACTATCTTATTTCACGCATTTATGTTATAATTAAATAAATATGTAAGTACATACATCTAAAACATATGTTTCAATTAGTCTCAAAAGTTATAAACACACTAAGCTAACATTGTGTCATATCTTGCTATACGAAGTAATTATATGGACATTAAAATAGATTTAAAAGTACTTTCGTAGACGACATAGAATATTCAAGATTCAAAATTATTTATTATTATTCTTCTAACATTCGTGTACGAAATATATTTTTTTATCTAATATGAAGCAATTCAATCCATATTTTCTTTCTATGAATTATTCTCAATAGTAATCTATCATTAAGAAAATTTAATATCAACCAAATCTTTCCAAGTTGTAATGTAACCCAAGTATTGTCAAACTTTTGAATTTAACAACTTTTAGTACAACTTCCGCTGCCTTCTTTGTTTTACATTAACAAATTATTCAATTTCTAACTTTGTTAATCATTCAAAAATTTATGACAGTGCTTCTTCTCGTTAAAACTTTGTCATTATAATATTAAGGTATTTCAAAATTTAAATTATTTTGATGTTACTACTTCAAATTATTAAATATATAATTTAAAATGTAATGTGAAAAGTATTATAAATAGACTTAAGTTTAACTTGCGATATCACACAATTTCTCATTACATCCTTATTTAACATTTTATGAAATTGTGGTCATTCGCATACATAGATTTTTTTATATAGAAGAAGATGGCATATGAGCAAGCGGTCACGTAAGTGACCGCTGTGATCGTCCACTGCTGGACATAGGCCTCCCCCATTGATCGCATCATTGGGAGAAATGTGCCATAACCGCCATACTTGGTAGGCGGGTTGGTGATCGTAGTATGTTCAACCATACTAAGAAAAGGACGCTGCTGCCCGACCTCCGGTGGTCTTTACATCCAGACTCAAACACAAGTCGACAAACAGACATGTTCACGGACACAATTTTTTTTAATTAATGAACTAGCATTTGACCACGACCCTATCTGATGTTAAGTGGTGATGTGGTCGAAAAATGTTACACACTAGTGGTAGGAATAGCCTATTCACTCTTTTTTGTCCTGGGTGGGAATCGAACCCACGACCTGCAGCGTGAAAGGCAAGCATCTTACCAACCGATTCGTCAGGACTAAAATAAGTCCTCCGGCACCTCGCTCATCAAACGAAACGCAGAATACTTTTGCTGTCATGCTTGTCTTCTGGGATGTCGTGGTATTTCACCAGTCGAACGGGCTATTCGTGCAACAGATGTTGTTGTTGAGAAATTTTCAATAACCCTACTGGCATAAAATAAAACTAAAGTTATTCATAAAACAGTGTTTTATTTTGCTGCCTTTCATTTCACAAAAGCTTTCGACGATATTCGTGGATGTAACATTAAAGTTAGTATTTAGTCGTGTGTTTAATTCTATATGGGGAGAGCGTAATGGGTTTAACCGACGGCATACCCTCTGTTAACTGCGACAGCGCGCCGGATGACCGCCACAATTACTGTAACAATGTCCAAAGTAATTAACAAAGAACACGCTTACAAATAGTTACAAGTGTGCAAAATTATGTGCTTAATGTATCCCAACAATAGTCAACGGGTGTGAAATACGTTAAAAACTTTAATTGTAGCTTTTAAAAGTTATGTGAAATACAAAAGGATTCGAAACATTTTTAAAATGTTCATATCCTGTTTTAATTTTAAAACGTGTAACTTTAGATATTTTGTGTTTAGCAACAACCATAACCAGTAAAAACCATTTTATCATAATGGTTTTTACAGAAATTTTTCAAGGTTTTCCACTCAAGAGCGCTTATATGACCGACATTTTAAAATTTAAAAAAGTCGTTTAAGAAGTATGTCTTACATTTTTTAAAGCAACAAAGCTATAAAAAGATATAAATTTATTATGCATTAGACAAAAAAGCAATTATTGTATGTATCAATATGTATGTAATTTCCGCTTTAGAAGCAAACAAACTAAATAAATACCAGCCTTAAATCAAACAGTAATTGTTGCTTCAACTACGCGTGAATAAATGACTGAACGTTAAAATGTCTCTTGTTTGACAGAGTTGATACAAAATAGTAAAAAAATGACTTTGGACGCTGTTATACGTGATGTGAATTTGTCTATATTTGACTCAACAATATTTTTTTAGGATTCTTTATTTTTTATTGAGAATTCGGCGTCGCATACGCCCCACACACCATCACTGCCGCCAGTATGAATCATTTTTTTTTTACAATGGCAATATAAGTAAAGGAGAACAATTTAACTCCAGCTAAAATTTATCTTTACCATCGAAAATTGTTACATATTTATTAAATCCTTACATATGAAATTAGCGCTTTGTCGTACTAACCACTTTGATCTGAAATATCTCCTCTTTGGTTAAGAATTCCAAAATCAAATTTAAAAATTCATTAAGCTGGTACATTTGAGTTTTGAAAACAGTCATTCATTTGTTTTTTCCTCATTATATTTTTTTGGCGTCGCTTATACCGCACAATGGAAAACATGAAATATCGGTATATTTACTAGTACGAGTTATACCGTGGCACCAGTGCTGCAGAAACAGCTCGAAGGATTAATGATGTGTACGGCGGTGGTGTTGCAAAAGAAAGCACGGTACGTTTTTGGTTTCAACGTTTTCGTTCTGGAAATTTCGACCTTCAGGACCAGCCCTGTGGACGGCCGGAGACCAAAGTGGAAAATGAAGAAGTAAAGGCTATTGTGTAAGCGGATCCATCACAAAGCACTTCAGAGATAGCTGCAAGCTTCGGGGTAAGTGATAAAACTGTATTAATCCACTTGAAGCAAATCGAAACAGTAAAAACACTTGAACGATGTGTACCTCATGAATTGAGTGAATCGAACTTGCAAACACGCGTGGTCTGCTGTGTTACTTTGCTCAACCGACACAATAATGAAGGGATTTTAAGACGAATCATTACTTGTGATGAAAAGTGGATACTGTACGATAATCGGAAGCCTCGTCGCAATGGCTGAACCCTGGAGACTCAGCCAAATCCTGCCCTAAACGAAAATTGACTCAGAAAAAGTTACTTGTGAGTGTTTGGTGGACTAGCGCCGGTGTC
>DWLR01000860.1:0-21502 GCA_018246295.1 Papilio alexanor hazarajatica | reverse complement strand
AGAACAACTTCACTGCTCACACACTGCAATAGAAAATCATCTCCACGCCTTGGGTTTCACTTGGAAATATTCTACTTTGTTGCCACATAAACTGACGAGATTACAACTTCAAAAGAGAGCCGACACATGTATGGAGTTGTTAAGTTTTCATCGTACCAATGAGTGGCTGCGTGATGTTATCACAGGGGATGAAAAGTGGGTCAACTATACCCGCAAGCGCCAGTGGCTCCGAGCTGGGGAACACACAGCTGAGATTTACTGTGACCAACTGGGTCGTATTGAGACTAGTTTACCAAAAAATCAAAGAAAAGTGTACTTCTTACATGACAACGCCCGACCCCATATAGCTAAAGTGACTCGTAAATAAATAATTACACTTGGATGGACTGTCCTTCCCCACCCACCGTATTCACCAGACCTTATATCTTCTGATTTCCACTTGTTTCGTTCACTATCTCATTATTTAAAAGACAAAAAATCATGTATGAGGATCATCTGAAAACCGTACTCACTGACTTCTTTAATCAAAAACCGAAAGACTTCTACAGGGAAGGTACTATATCTTTACCAACGCGTTGGCGACAGGTGATAGAAAACGATGGTGCTTACATTATTGAGAAATAATTGTATTTAGTTCTCTAAAAAATAAAATAATCTTGTCCTGTAAGATGGCGGGTTTATTAGTTGCCAACCTGATATATATATAATTGTAACTCTTCACTGTACCACTATATCGTATTGAAAATAATGAGTTATTTTCAATACGATATAGTGGGTTTGTACGTTCACACGTAATCTAATTATTACAACTATCAATCCATTTATTTATCGGGGCATCAAAAGTCCTAATTTAGAATTCGGCTGCCTGACATAAGCAACTAAGACGAGTATTTATTTTAAAATTTTATCGTAGATCGTAAATTGTGAACAAATAAATAGATATATGTAGGTGACGTTTCCTACGTAAATGTTAGAGGCGAGAACGTGAATCTATACATTTTATGCAGTTACGTATTTTTATTTTTATGTTGAGCTGCTTACGTCTTCTGTGCAAACCAATATGTAGTATTTACACAAAAGACGTCTGTGAAGTTAGTAAACTTAGTAGCGTCGTTCAAGGTGACCAAGATCCGGATGACACCGACGATCGACGTGTCCTACATCCCCCTTATCAGCCTACAGAAATGTTATATTACCGAAACTTCGAGCGCAGTCTGCAGCAAAACCTAACTGGAAGAATCAGTCCGATCAATTCAACTGGAAATTATAAGAGCGCCGACACATCATACTACCACACATCGTAATATACCCATAAGTGTATTCCCGAGGAGGGTTGGCGTCAGGCAAGCGGCTGCATCTTACGCAAATAGAAAAAGGGAAGGGAGATGATTACACGTTTTTATCCTTACATGTCACAGCCCAACTGGGGCATCACTGGTCTAGGTTCTAGTTGATAAAACTTAACAAAAGTAACAGATCAGTAGCAGAATCTATACCAAAAATAATTCCAATCGGTTGTATCATTTTGTTCTATAAATAACTAAATAGTTCTATGAATAAACGCGAGTCTTCTAATGCGTTACATAACTACATTAAATATAGCAGCGGTAGATAGTCGTTACATACGCGATCAAGGCGATGTGGATGGTATGAAGTTCGATTCAAGCAACTGCAATAATAATAACGCACGAAACATTACAGTTTATTGTGTTGTTATGCTAAAAGAGCTCTGAAAGCTTTTTTAAGAACAGACTCAGCATAAAAACATAGATATTACGGAAATTTAAATCATGAAACCAAACGGTTTTATCGTAAAAACGCAAACAAGAAAGCTGCTTATTCTTTATTGATCATCGTTAGTCATCAAAAAATCAAAGGAATTACGATTGCGTTTGGTGTCTACATAAAAGAGGGATCTCTCTTATCAGAAGAATACCACTTATCATAAATTCCTCTCGTACACGACGGTAGGAATACGGTACATGTAAGGTTGTTGTATACTGCCTTTGTCAAATTGACTCATTCCTGTAAAATATTCTTCAGGCTCTACCCTACGAAAGATCACAGCTAAAAGACGTAGTCTTGTACCATTAATGTCTGTAAATTATAGTTGTGTAATATTATTTTTCGTGGATCAACTAGACACATTTATAGGTTATCTACAAGCTTGCTATTTGATTAGTGTCACAACTTTAAAAGTTAATTAAGTAACATACTTAAGGTTTTACTGATAATTTATTCTTAAGATAAACTATGATAATCTCTTACAATCTTTACATGTCGGATAAGCGGAGCTGTCTTCGATTCAAATCAATTTTAGTGATAGTCCTTGATATCAATCTGATAAAGTGTACTTTGTCTTCTTCTATTTAATAAAGAAAAGTTTATGGCGGGGGTCCTAAAGTATTTTCAAAGAAACAAGATTTACTGATTTTGCAATGAGACAGTAAATTATATTCTTAATACCGGGAACAATTATAAAATGGAAGATATGAGCGGAAGATAAAAAAAATGTTAACGAAACTGTTAACTATAATTTATGTAATGTGTCATAAGTATTTATGAAAGCAAATATGTAAGGGTCGAAAGTAAAGTGGCGCCGCGTTGCGGGGTATTTAAAATGTTTTTCACAGGATTCCAACCAGAAAATCTTTAATAAGATACGTAAAGGATATAGATACTTCTAATTTTTTCTAGTATTCCTTAGTTCAATAAAGAATCAAAATAATTGACGTAGAAAACTTTAATATAAAACTCCGAATAATAAATAAACTCCTATAATATCTTATAAGAAAATCTGAAAAGTAAATCCTTTATATATTTATTTTCTTTTTGATAGTACATATATTTATTAGGTTAATTGAATTCAATTGCAAATTGCATGTTAAGATTTGGTACCTGAATTTAATTGTGTATTTAAAAAACACAGCTAGATTAAGGATATGTATTTGTGTATTGAACTAAATTAATGAAACTACTAATATAACTTGTAAACTATTGGGATTGATAAGGGTTTTGGACCCGTATGTGTTCTTGGATTGTGGCCAAAACAAAGGTAGAGCTGCGCATTATTCAACGTAAGACTTCTGCATATTTTCGATAAATATTTTTGACTTCAGGTTTTCTTAAGTGTTTAAGGGATTCCAACTAAAACAAATAAGATCAAAAAACTCTTACATGTTTAACTACTATTTTTTATGAAACTAGCTATGCCACGCTGCTTCGCACGCATTTGTTTCTTTGATTTTCCTCGGCCAAACTTTTGTAATTTTATTTCGCATAATACAATTTCGATATTAGATAACGTGTTAAATAATTGTTATTGTCAAAATCCGTGCAAACTGTCAAACGTGCGCAGTTTAAATAATTGTAAGTTTTCTGAATTTTTGAATTTCCTGCGCAATTTTCCCTCCGTATGAATCTTCTACAAAATAATAGAAAAGTTTAAAGATACTAAAAGGTGGCAAACGAGCAAGTCGTCACCTAAGTGACCGCTACCTATAGACATTTGCAACAAGTACGAGTATTAGCGAGTTGCAGATGCGTTGTCTACCTTTAATGGATAGAGGATTTAATAGGTAGACAGAAAAATAGACATTTCCTACTCTTACCCATCCCCTTTCCCGTCAAATTCTCTTTCACTTCCCACCCTTTCCTTATTAGAAAAGGTCGGGAAGGAAAGAGGACTAAAATAAGGCCTCCAGCAATGAGTGAGGACTCATCAGACGAAACGCAGAATACTGCTACCTGTCTTCTGTGAGGTCGTGGTATTTCACCGGTTGAGCGAGCCATTCGTGACGTTGTTGTTGCGGACTCTACCACTGTCAAAATTATGCTCTTCTAATCTTAATAAATGTCTTTGACACTGGGTAGATACCTAACTTCAGATTCTGGTGGGCTTAAATATAAATTTAAATATTTCACATAAAAACAAAGAAAGACGAGGTTGCAGTTTCTTACAGTAGACATTTGCATGAAGAAAGACAAGTTCATCACGTTAAGATGATCAGCATAAGTAATAATGCGCAATATCTCATGTTTGATGTAGTGACTAAGCTCACTTTATATAATCGTAAATGTAGAAGAAATATTTCTCCAGATAGTGGAAAGATATAATACCTACTTGTAATTGGTAAAGGTAATTCCACCTCAGCCTATGATCGTCCACTGCTGGACATAGGCCTCCCCCATTGATAACATCATGAGGGGAGGGGGGAGGGGAAATGTGCCATAATCGCCACGCTTGGCAGGCGGGTTGGCGATCGCAGTATGATCCGCCGTAATAAGAAAAAGACGCTGCTGCCCGTCGTCCGGCGGTCTTTACATCCAGACACAAGACAGACATGTTCATGCACACAAATCTTCTTGGGTGGGAATCGAACCCACGACCTGCGGCGCGACAGGCAAGTGTCTTGCCACTGCGCCAAACGATTATCAAAGGTAATTGTAACTGCTTAATCGATTTTAATAACATTTTCAACAAAAAAACCTACATTACCTCGAAATAACAAAGTAGTAATATTTTTATTATAAGTGTGTAATATTAAAATATACATATGTTGGCACTGGGAACCGACAGTTTAACATAAAAGGTAATATAGGTTAAGTTTATAAAAAAAAATACAATTCATAGATAACGAAATGGTAATCAAATATTAAAAATTAAACAGAATTGTGAAAAAATGTTGATGAAATACAATATGGAAATTATCAATACTTTCTAAAAGTTTTCCACACCGTTAGAACAGAAAGTTTCCTTGTCGACGTTCGCACCCCTCTCGGCGGCGGCGACCAATGGCGGTACAGTGCGCAGCGCAGGTTGCCGCGCCCCTCGCCACTGCACTACGCACGCTTGCAACACGGCCGCACCACGCTGCACCGTCTATCACACTCACTCGTACGAATTTATATTGTGTGCGCGAGAGACGGCGTATGTCTTCACGTAAATATCATATGCAAATTTTTTACCTTTCAATTGCAAATTAAGTGGTGAATTAAGTAATTATGTACTATTATAAGCCTTGATCATTATTATCGTATTGCATTGGTTGAATGTAACACCTTAATGGTGAAAAAAAAAATCCCCCTTAGTTAGAAACTTTTATTTTTTCACTTTACGCTTATTGTGTATTAATATCAAGTCGATATATTGAAGTTAATATATATTAATATGGTTAAATTGATGGATAACATAAAGTAATTTAAAACTTAAAATTAAATAATTGCTTTTTATCCATATCTTGTATTTACTTTTATTTTTTGTACAAATTTGTAGAGAAAACTTAACAAAAATATTTGCATAATAATTTAGAAATCAATAAATTATGTCATAACCATTTATTGTTTTTCTATAGCTTTTGTAACTACGAATTTATAAAAAAAAAGCCAAGTCACAACTACATATATTACTGCTTTAAATGAGATCAGAATGATCACACGAAGGCACAAAGTAACTCACAAAAACTTAATAAAAATATCTTCAGATGGGTTTTGTCCTTTAGCACTAAAATGAAACTTTGTACTAGCCATGGATACAGCCGAGTTGTGCAATTATCTATATTCTGTATGTATATAAATTATATATATCTGTATTTCCAAATCAATTCGACTTATGGTCCTTCAAGAAGAGAGCGTATCTTTTCCTTAAAGGCCGGCAAAGCATTCGCGGTGCCTCTGGTGTTGCGATTGTCTACGGGCGGAGGAGATCGCTTGTTATTGGGCGACCCATTGCTCGTTTGCCCACTTGTCATATAAAAAAAAAACAAAAAAAAAATTGAAAAACTCGTGATAGGAAACTAAATAGTGTACGGTATCGAAGCAGTGATCAATTAAACCTTCAGAATGATTACAGATAGAGGCTACCTTTCCTATCTACAAATGTCCTGTTCCTACGTTATCATTGCCACTTTAAAACTAATGTCTACAACCTCATCAACAATGTCTTATATTGAGACTCAAAACTAAATAGTTATTAAAAATTTATTAGAATGCACAAAATTTGCCAGTGTTAATAACCAACTACATAATAGTTGGTTAATATAAAAACAAAACTATTTTTCCTTTTACAAATAGGTATGTAATAATTCAAAGAAATAAACAAATAAATGTACTTACGATAAAACCGTATTAAAGTATATTTCAGTAACAATATCTGTAACTGATCTCAAAAGTAGAAAAAAGGAAAGGACAATATAAAATATTGGAAGTGATAAAAGCAATCTCATAAGAATTAAATCTCAACAACAAAAATTCAAATCAGAAAAACATCGCCTCTAAATCATATTCCTTACCCTCCAGACCAATTAAATACCCATAAACGATTTTCAAATAAACACATTTTTATCCTTTACACATCTAGTACAAAGAAAGAAGACAGCTGCGTCCACCCTTATACCATAAATTTTGTGGAAGTCGGAGAAGCCATCGGTTATGTTTCAGAGCATGTGCGTGTTTTGTGAAGTCGAGATTATTAAGTCCTAATAAATTTTATGACCCTCGAGATGCAAAGGTGTCACCAGGGGCTTACAATAGTTATATACCTACTCGTACCTTACATTTCGACCTTACGGATAAAGATATTTCAACAGTGTAATTTATTAAATAACATTTCCTTTAAATGATTTTTGTCTTATTTAATATTATGCCTTTTCCGTCTTAAGAATGTTATAATATAGGAGCAGTGAATATATCTCTTGCTCAGAATTTTAGCTAGCAGTCACAGATACCTATTTATTATCTTCCTTACGAAGTGACGTATAGGTACCTGAAACATTAATTATATATTGTTTATCTATTTTATTTTGATGACTGGTGAACGGTGAACATAACAGTATTTCTTATTAAAGGTAGTTAGAATTAATGTACGCTTTTAAAGTTTATTACTAAGTTTTTAATTAATTATATTTCAAATGTCAAAGTTACGAAATGTATGTTTTTAGTAACGTGTCAAAAATTTGTTTCTTTTTTTAATTTACACTTACATTTACACTTCAACTTTTTAATTACCTATGGTCATTGCTAATGGTAGTAGCTCAATTAAATGCGTGAAAAGTGTAACAGTTATGAACTCGCCTATTTTAGACTTGGCTAAAATGACTTCTTAAATAAAAAATCTGAGATGTTGTTAACCTTTCAGATTTTTAAAAATTTATATGAATTAAACAAATTAACATATTGTGCGCATTGCCGTGTACAAAGGCGTTAATTGGCCGCGTTTAGGCATTTTCTAAATAATTTATCAGACGAATGCGCATCGTATAATTAGCACTTCATTACAATTAAAACCGCGTAAAACAAATGTCCATTATTAAGGCGCAGGTGGACGTGATTTATGTTTTTAAATTATTATAGCCAACTAATACAGATTGTACAGACAATAATTAATTAGAAAAGATACAACACTATATTATAACTAGGTACCTCAATACTTTGTGTTCATGGATTTTTTTTATTAATTAAAAAGTTTATTGGTCTTCAAAAATTAGTATTGTCAACTTCATAAAATCCGTAATCTCTGCCTACTCGCCTGGGTTACAGCTGTGAGTGTTATGTTTCTAAAATTTGGATACTCTTAGGAGCGTTGGCGAACGATCCAACGGGCCCCTTTAGCACATAGCTATATATTTTTAAATGTTTAATTATAGGTTAATTAAGAAAGTACCGCTCTGGAAGGCTCTTAAAGCATACATTGAATCTAAAACGTGAATAACTATTTTCGTATAAATACATTTTTTTAATTTAAATATATTTTTCGTCGTCGAAAGAGCTTATATCGTTAAGTGATCTACATGTACATAATATGTATTACACACTAAATTTGCAGAGTAATAATTATCTGCTTTAGAAATAAGATTGAGTTGTGTAGAAGACTAAAATGTTGTAATATGAATGTCTAAAGACTATACTATAATTGATATCTTCTATATTATTTCAAGTGTCAATTCGTGATAAAAGGTGACATTAGATTACCTAGGTTACATCTCGTTTATCTAAAAGGACCGAAAGAATTATTGCATCAATATTTTGAGCAGTAAAAACGAGGTAAGTAAAACTAACTCGAGCTATTATTAAAGCTATCCACTATTTCATACATTTATAGTACTCTAAATGTTCTAAAGACTAAATATAGCGTTATTGGGTACGTAAGGATTCTATACGATGTCCCAATTCAAGACCTAAGCTTTGTAAAAAAAGTCACTTACTATGGAAGGCGGCCTTTATATTATCTAATATACTATATTCATAAGAAATATTACTACATAATTTTATGAAAATTCTGAGATAAATGTAAGATGTTGTAAAATATAGCTAGGTATTGTTCTAACGTAATGTGAGAAGGCCTAAATTTGTTTACGTTAATATTTTAACCAACTTAAAAAAATTTGGAGTTTCCCAATTTGCTTGTATTTTGTTTTAAGTTTGTTATCTCAGAACTTCGTCATTTATGAACTGATTTCAATTTATTGTTAGACAGGGGAGATTCACAAGTGGGTTCAATTTCATTTTGAATGTCATTGAACATTGAGTTTCGAAGATACACTAAAAAATTTATACATTAGTAGATTTAAGATAAGTTTAGTTTGGATTTAATGTATTTGTACGTACCTTGGCTGTAAATGAATTAATGACATACTAATAATAAATAAATAAGTATATAGTGGGTTATGTTTTTATTAAAAAAAATTAAAGATTATAGAATATTCAAGTTTTTTACGTAAAATATATAATAAGTACCCTTTGTTAACAATGTTTAGGTCTTGATGAGGAACAGCGTATATCAGTTGAAAAATTGCACAAGTTTGTCGGAAACTCCGATATTCAACGTTATTATAAATCTAATACCAAACTACTAAGCTTTCACAACTTTTAACTAGTAAATAAAAATATACGGTTTAGTAGAAAAATTTGTGTTTAATTTTAAATTAATTAATGTCGTTATTAGCAATAACGGTAAGGAAAGAGAAACCTGAAGAAAAAATTGCGTTCTCATCCGAACCCTAACTGGGATAGTCAGAGACAAAAACATTTCCCTGTGACGTGTCTTTTTTCGGTCTAAAGTTCACGTCTGTAGTGATTTTGCTAAACGTAAGAATCTGAAAAACATCACTTTAGACTTTATAGTGATAAAGTCTAAAGTGATGTTTTTCAGATTCTTAACTTAAACCTAACTTCTTAACCTCTTCTTCTTCTTAAACTCTTCTTAATCTAAACAGTGGCTTAGGTTAAAATCGAATAAGAAAATTGGACATTTATCCAGTGAACTTATCACCGAGTTGCCTATTAAGGTCGTATGTAAAAAATTGTAAAGTTTGTTAAATTAATATTTACTACGTTCTATCGCTTAAAGGGTAGAGATAAATAGTTATGACGACTTTTGTATATTTAGTAATTCTTTAAACAATAATTACGAAGATATGATATTAACAAAAGATTGACGCAGTGCACTGGATGGTTGAGGATAGAGAATAAAACTTTGTGACGATTCAAATAGAAACCTATGTCCGGAAGTGGATGTCTCTAAACTGATAATCCAGGATTTCTCTAAGACCATGGTACTTCTCGATCAAAAGGAACCAATGATTTAGGATAATCCTGCTTCTTGACACTTCTAGAGTGAGCCAACGAGTTGTAATAAATCTCAATCCTTTCAATCTGTACTTATAATATTGTTTTTTTTTTTAATTTATTGGTAATTTATCATGACTGGCGTCCATGTTAGATATTCATCGCTTGAAGTCCATGGGCAAACAAAAGCTTGATTTAGTTACGCTATTCTGATAAATCTTGTAATCTCTGAATCTACCGAACCCTTAATATTTCATCGAATCATATCATATAGTTAGCTAAGTAAAAAGGTAAATAATAATTTTATTCATTACAGAGGCTGCAAGTTGTTACACGAATTGATCGGATTGATCAGGAAAATAACCCTAGGGTGACGAGGTATTTATACTTCTGCATTTACTCCAGGAACTTACCACAGCGAATCCACAACTCTTTAGACTGTCTCAAATTTTTGTAATGATAGGTTGAATTAGATGAGTGAAATTCAGAAATAAAAAAAAATCTTTTACTACCCACAAACCTTACGCTACATTGCGACGAAAACATCTAGGTAAAAGAAAATCAATTAAATAAACTTGTTTTAGATTGATTCAGAATACACTAAACTAAACTATAGGCTAAGGTTCGACAACATGTCAAGTCTCGGACCGTCAAATATTATTGAATATACGTACATATAAATATAAATTTTATAACATTTTCAAATGTTGAAAGCCTTTTATTTTTTTGGAGACATAATAAAAAAAAATCTATAATATCACCGGACCTCACTTAAAACTATACTTGAGGACCCAAGCTCATTTTTTTTAAATTAAATATTAGTGCAGTACAACCGTTTAAAACAATTCCAGGGTGAATAAAAATAGACACATAGTGTCGGTTATTTATTATGGATAGCGGTCGGCAATTTTTACTCCTCACAAAGATGTCGTGTCGCGTCACGACTGATGCATGGCGAGTGTCCGCTTCAACAGACTTATACGAAGTACCGCGTATGAGGATTCATTTTAATTCTGCTCTTGATGTATGTGTTTGTGTGTGTCTGTTAGTTTTTGTGCAAATGTGGCAATGTTAATGTTGTTACTATCTCAAAGGAAATATGATTGCAATCTATATAAACTTCCATTCCTCGTGACTTATGTTTACAAAGGTACAATTTTGAATATTCTCTGTATGTAATAAAGTTAATTACTACGTAAAAATTTTTTGTAGAGCTGTAGCCATCAGAGATGTTATAGATTGCCGATTATGTCGTTGTAAGATATACTCACTTACCTATTTCGCCAAATGGATTGTCATAATGATAATGGCATGGATACATTCAAAAGACAATAAACTGATCAAAATAACAACAATCTGGAGAAGCATAGATATAGTTCTTAGACTTTTAAATATTTCCAAACCGAATGGATTGATGAATTACTTATTTATATACTTACTCCTAATCTACAAATAATTGAAAGAAAATCAATTCAGTACTGTATTGTATTTACTTAATATTGACGACAGGTGGCGATAAATCAACTTCGATTCAATACGTCGAGGTGAATAACATAAAGAAAAATAGTCATAATTGCATATCAGCGTAGAGCAAGTGCTACAAAACACGTAATCGTCATCGTTTACCATCAATAATCATCAATCGGTCCATTGAAATCGGATAGGTTATGTTGTAGGTACCCTAATTACGATAATCGCTGTCAGCGTGCGCGGAAGCGGGAGCGGGCGCGGGCGCGCACACGTGGTGGCGGGCCAGGTGCGCCCCGCCCCCCGCGTCTGACCCGCCTGCCCCGCGGCCCCCGTGCCCGCCCCGCGGGCGGTTAGCGCTCACCTCTGCCAGACGAGCGCTACACTCGATGCCCGAACGCCGGGAAAACACGAGCCGTTTTTCGCCGCGCACTGAACTTTTGGACGAATATCCGAGCGCGTCTCATTCGAACATTCAAATTTCGAAACGCGATTTCGTTCGATTCGAATTTTTAAATACCTTTTTTTTAAATTTCATTATCTGTGTAAAGTGTCGCATTATTTATTTAAAACATTAGTGGGATGTTGGTGTGAATCACTTTCTCTTGATTGTGTTTGTAAAAGTTCTTAGTGTCCGATTTGAGCGTAGCCGAAGTGAGTATATAATATAAATATAAAGAAATAATCTAAAACATTTTTTTGTCGAGCAAAATAATGTGCATTTGAGATACTCTGTGTCATGAAGGCGAGAAGTCATAAAATCAAAGCGTAACGCAGTAAATCTTCGCGGACTTTGTGGATTCGAACTGGCCACTTGATGTGGCGCAGTTTATAATAACTCAGGGCCTCTTGGCATTATTGCCTAATAAAATAAATGTTAACTGCGACAGAAGCACGCTTTCATCACGACTATTAGATTTATGATCTTATAATATTTTATAACATTCACACAACAACTCGTCGTCGTTCTCTGAATATAGATTTTTCTTAAATTGTATGTTAAATAAATAGGTGCAACATAAATGAAGTATTTATTAATTAAGAATGAACGAAACCAATTTTACGATACCACGTAAACTGAACCTGGTAATATTAACTTGTACGTAACTTTCGTATCTATTTACATTTTACTGTAATTATAATATAAGAGTGTATTCATGGAAACATATTCATAATATATTATATATATTTACATAAATGCTTATATAAGTAAATGCGAGAGGACAGATATAAATATTAACGGTAGTTACTTATAAGTAAAATAACTAACTACAAAGAAATAACACGTAGGGATGGCTACAATAAAATTGTCGTACCATACAGAATACAAACTTCTAAAACTATGTCGCCTCATCAAAGGATGTCGTGTTCAAATCCGCTTCAAGATGTTAAAGAAATGAAGTAAAACAACAAAAGCAATGAAATCGTTCGGCCCATTTAATTTGGACCGGACGGGAGTGACAAAAATTTAAAACTGAAATAAACCGAACACATGTCGTCTTGATGTCACAGCGTGGCATCCACACGGATTAAAACTAGGGGGTAAAGTGAACCATTACTGGATTGCTTGTCGAGAAACATCGAGAAATATTATACGATATCACAATTAAATTCTTAACATATCTAATGACTCTTGGTCAAAAGTTTCATTTTATGAATTGCACAGAAGTTAAAAACAAATCAAACAAAAAAACTTTTTAACTATTAGTAATTGTAAAACCGTACGAAATGGTAATTGTAGAATGGAATAGGTTTTACTTACAAGATTAAATTTTAATTATCACGTAAAATGAATTTGAGAACTCTATGCCTGCTAACTCTATGCCGGTATGACCTACGTTTATTCACAAATAAAGCGTAGGTACATCTTCCGATATTCAGTAATAAGACACCTACAGCTTCTCTGGTGCTTTAAATGTTCATGTAAAACCTTTATTGAGTTTTTACAGATTACATTTGCGTTCTATTGGTAAAATAAACCTAACCTTATAAACTTGTGTCACATTTATTCCTATATTCAACAGTTATTTTTTTTTTGTTAATTTTAGAGAGTTTAATACACAACTACCAAGCGGTGAAATAATAAAAAAGTTTATACGATGTCTAATTTTGTTTTAAGAAATGTATAATTTTTAACGGATAAGGAATATATTCGTAGATAAATGGGGCAGATAACTACCAAACGAGTGCACTTTAACTATAAGTAAATTTGAATTGTTTTTATATTTACAGTATTATTATTTCTATAAATAGTTGGTTACTCTTACAATATACTTCCAGTGTTAAATCAATTTACTCCAATTGCCTGCTATAATGGTGGAGCATAATAATTTTCACCGAGGTATCTTCTTTTGGTATCTGTTATTGAAAATTGTTGTAAGTGTTATTGTTACCTATGTATCAAAGGCCAAAACTTAATACTAAAAACGTAATAATTACGCATTAATTCTATCTAATATCAAATGTTTTAAAGTATCTTCGTTGATATCTATTGTTTATACAAATTTGTATCCAATCTATTTTCAAATTCATCTATATTAAAAACAATCGTTAAAAAAGTTAAAATAACGTCATCCGTCGCGAGCGCACGAATATATCACAAGTACCTAACGAAATTTCACACATTTGTCATCGGAGCGGCGTAAGCGATGAATAAATCGAATGCACAATGACTGCTAATTTGCTTTTAAAGATGTATGCATCGAGGTACGTCCATAAATCGGTCGCAGTCACATTTGGCCTACCGCGCACACCCATAAACCTCCGCGGACACTTTTATAGCCCCACCACGTGGCGAGTGTGATTTTTTCCGCACTTGACATGTGTGCACCGTTACATATGAAAGTCGCCTTATTAATTTATCGTTCCGTAATAGACCCCCGTGTATGCTATAGTTTTGTTAAACAGAGCGTAAACTTCATATAGAATATGTTAATTAAAATAAAACCGTAATTAATGTTGTCAAATTTACTATTATGATGTCTATTGGCTGTTGATGCTGGAGGTGACTTTATTGTAATAAATTTATACGAACGTATTATTTAGCCACTTTTTAATTCTTCTCCATTAAACTTAACTTTTTAAACTTTTTCATTTGAATCAGAGATGGACATAACCGATGAACATATAGACATAATATAATTTATTGGAGTACAAAATTTGGGTACTATTTAATAATTGCTTGTATTTAAAAGTATGAGTATACAATCTCATACAATACTGTAATTCATATCCCAAATCTATAATTCAGAACAACAATTACTAGATATATCTAACTACTATTTTTTTTATACAAGTAGGTGGCAAACTGGCAAGCGGCCACGTAAGTGACCGTTACTCATAGGCATCTGCAACAAGCATTTGCGAGTTGCAGATGCTATGCCTACCTCTAATAGACAGAGAAGGGGACGGACAGAAAAATTAACATTACCTTTTCCTATCCCCTTTCCCGTCAAATCATCCTCCTTACCTTGCCATCCTTTCCTTATTAGAAAAGGATGGGAAAAGTAAGAGGACTAAAATTAGGCCTCCGGCACCTCACTCCTCAGACGAAACGCAGAATACTTCTACTTCACTCCTGTCTTCTGCGAGGTCGTGGTATTTCACCGGTCGAGCAGGCTATTCGTGCAACAGATGTTATTGTTGCGGACTCTACCACTGTCAAAACTCTACTATTTTTGTTTAGTATTATCAACAAACTTCACACAAACAAAACAATAAATGTTTACTCGTTTCACTTATTTCTTTCTTATGATAAGTGACCAAAACAAAATTAAAATACTTTTTGGATTATGAATCGTCAAAAGATTCTTCAACAAAATAATTTTTTGAAACTTTTTTTTGATTTTTCAGACCACGATTCAAGTCCATCTATATACATTAGAATTATACTAAAATAATTTAAGAAATAATGAATAGTAATAAAAAAAATTATACGTAGTAAATGTGATTTACTTAACTGTAAATTGCAATTAAAAAGTAGTTCTTTTTTGTTGATGGTTTTTGTCTTTAATACTTATAATTTCTTGCTTCTAATACAGCGATAAAGTATTTGTTCCGCTAAATAGATCTTGATACATAATCTAAAACTTATAGTAATTACTTATTTTGTATTTCGAAAAGCAACGCTTTATATCTTGTCAGATATTAAGTCCCATGGTATAAAATAGATCGTGATTGCCCTGCCTCTCAAAAATACGCTTCCTAGTGTCTTCCGATGATGTGGTTACCCAGGTCTAACAACAGTAAACGCTTAAAAAGAACTAGACAGGTTCAACATTTGTCCTGAAACAAATTAAAAATTAGCTCAGTGACATTTCACTGAGCTAATTTTTAATGGAGAAACTTTATTCTCTCTACTCTGATTTGAGTAAAATACATTTATCTCGGTTTTTATTCCTTTCGTTAAAATGAGTATTTAACAAAAGATTTTTAAACATGCATATAATTACACTGAAAATGCATAGAGAAAAAGTCACTTTTCACTATTCAAGGTTTTGTCATGTTAATTTAAATACAATTGCTTTAACGTGTGTCTTTACAACGTTTGTTATTGCGATCTTCCATACGGTTGACTTGTGAATGCGCATTGACTTGCAAAAACAAGATTATTAAAACTAGTTATATTGTGATCGCGTGTCTGTTTTTCACACTTCGTGCATCTCTAAATTAAAATAGCAATCAAGCGCTAATTATAGCGTGTTAATTAACAGGGAACAACACACGTGAACACTTTTATGAAATTTGTATTTGGCCTATTGTGTCTATACTACTCAAACGAACAATTTATTTTCTTAAACTGTGCTACAATGTAGACTATACACAACACGTGCTCGTTCAATATGGTCGTACATTTATCACATGCAATAACATAAGTCTTCCCTAACAGGATATCACACTTGACCAACTAATGTGTCTCATTCTATCACAGGTCCATCGATCAAATTCCGCTACGAGAGGACAATTGTACCGCCGCGCAAACGTCCGAAGCACTTAACATGTCCATCTAGACTATTCAGCGCTCGTCTAAAGAATGACAGACTTCGAGTGAACTTGAGAAAATAGGCGAAGACAATCTGTTACCGATGAACGACCTAAATTACAACGCAGGAATGAGTTCCTATCAATTTGTCAACTCGCTCGCCTCCTGCTATGGGAATCAGGCGCCCGGGCGCACGGGGACGCCCGTCGAGCAAGGCGGACACCCCGGCTTGCCCACACCGGGGGCCGATTACTATAACCCGAACGCGACGGCGACGGCCTATCCGAACACGTGTTATTCACCGCCACAAGTCGGCCACCACTATCCGCAACATCCGTACGCGACACCCGCGACGGGCGCTCACATGCAGCCGCAAACGATGATTGACTACACTCAGCTGCACCCGCAAAGACTTGGAGGCACTCCGAGCCATATGCATCAACACTCGAACCCCAGCCCGGGCGCGCTCTCGCCCAATTTGATGTCGACGCCAGCGAGCCAGGCGGCGAACGCTAGCTGCAAATTTGCCGATTCCACCTCTACAACCGGCGTAGCGTCTCCTCAAGATCTCTCCACGTCATCTGGGCCGGGCAGAACGTCTCCCGGCTTCGGTAATGTTGGCCAGAACGCAGTCGGGAACACCAGTACCAAGCTAGGTCTGACCACGCCTATAGCGTCGCCGGTGGAGCACAAAGCCAACGTGAACCAGAACATTTCTAGCCCTGCGTCAAGCACGTCGAGCAATGAGAGCAACGAAGCGAATAACTCCAGCTCGAACACGAAAAACTCCAAGGCGTCTAACTCGCAAGCGAATCCACCGCAGATTTACCCGTGGATGAAGAGAGTGCATCTCGGCCAAAGTGAGTATCTTTTGTTGTTTAATTTTCTCTTGTTTCTTAATGCCGAATTAATAACTGTATCTCCTGATCGTGCTCATAGAGCGCGAGACCAATGAATGGTGGAAAAACTCGATTCACACGTTTTTTACTATCGGCGTGAAATCATTAATAGCGCGAGCTTCCTCGTCGAAGTCGGCGTCCAAACCACGCCTACGTTAAAATCTACTTTTCGCTCTATTATGAAACGATTCATCAATTGGATGCCAAGGTGGAGACAAAATAAATTATATATCTATTTATAAAACATTAGCATGCATTACTGTCCGATCAATATGGATGCCTGATGGATGGAGTCCATAATAAGGCGTAATGGCTTTGTTTGTTGGCGGGCGCTTACGTCGGAGCGTGGAACACTTTTTTCTTGTAGACTCCTAATGATGAGGAAAGTGCGCCGTCACCGTGACGTCTGATTTGACGGATTCAAAACTTCTGGTGTTAACAGAGATATAGATTTTTTTGATAAATGTTAATCTGTTTTTAAGTATAGTCAACCGATTTCAAAAATATTCTTAATGCTATGTTTCACTTAGCCTTAAGAAACATTATGTTTCTAACATGTTAAGTAAATAAGCAGATAACAGAAAAGAGCTCCTATAACGCTATTATTCTAATGTGGAAGCGATACATTTTGGCTTGAAGGAACCTCCGTCTCTTCTGAGGTTATACGTTTTTAATTAGTAAAAGAAATTTTACTACATAAAATGTATGTTTAAATCATGTAAAGTTTTTTTTTATATTTACTCTAAGTACATTGCTTATAAAGGGAGTTTTGTTGTCTTATAAGCCATCTCAATAATATATTACGACGGATCATATCCAACACAAAGTAATGTACCATAGCAGAGAGTTCGTAGTGTAATCGCCATAGACAACATGTTAAGTCGTAGTGAACTCGGTAGTGTCAAAGCAATTAAAAGAGAAATAAAAGCGATGCAAGTAATAATAAAGAACATGAGACGAGTACGAACGCAACACGGCTGTCGCGATAGATGTCCTGAGATAAAGACGGCCGCAGATGTCGCACGCCGTTCCGGGAATCTCGCTGACACACTATTGTTTTACTGACGTTTAACACGTTCCGACCTTGCCAAGGTTTGTAAAAATTCATTAGAATGGTTCTATTTCTGTTGTTTAAAGATAAGAACACCTTTCTAGTGCGTCACGGGTCGATTGTTCAAATTTCAGCCAAGTCAAAACTAGTGTACAGCTTTTTCAAGATTAATAAATGGTTTATATCGCCTATATCGACTTAAATTAAAATTGGTTAAAAGTACGTAGACTCGTCAAAAAATTGTCTAATTAATATTATTTATATTGTCTTATATATTACTTATTTCTTTTTATAGTTCTCAAAAACAAAGATTATTGGTGTTCACTTAAAATTTGGAAATATTTTTGATATTTTAATGACCATTTTTTCGTAGTTGTGCCTATTATTTACGCTATTTAGCACTTAATAGATAAGATCGGATACGCTTTAAATAGAAGAAAAATACGCGTTTAGCAAAGATAACGTTTGTTTAATTACTAGTGAACGGTTTATCTTTTTACGTCGGGGACTCAGCATTGGCTGAAATCGATACGTTATAATGTATTGTGGAATTCCTTTTATACGTGAGAAATTAAAACTAAAACGATGTAAATTAAACCATCAATTAATCAGTTTCAAAAGCGGAAAGATAAACTCAAATTTAAATTATATTTAAATGAAACACCAGGCAACACTAGGATTAAAATTCATGATAATGTATTACCGTCTGTTTTGAATATTATTTTTATTTTATTTCATAAAATAAATTAACATCTGGGTCCCTTGCCTTTTAAATATATAAGCAAAGAAACCGCCATTTTGCATTTTAACACACTTTTCTTGCTTCGGACAAGAAGTTAGTCATAATTATTGTAGATTTCCTTGTTTTTTGAGTTTTTCTATGAATTGGGAATACTTCTGTTTTATTATTTAAAAAAAAAAACTATTAAAACTCAACAGTACTATGTTGACTGGAATTTATTACGCAGCGTTGTTTACGTCGTCAGCTTCTTAGGGTTGGTACGTGATGTTATATAGCTTATAACTTTAATTAATAATTAGGCCGTGAAACACAAAAGCAATGATTCAAATCCCATTAGTAAATTATGAAATTTGCGCGTTGAAATTATCAACGACGAATAATATATTATCCAGTTCAAAGAAGATGCTTTTCAGAAGCATAGCGAAGTATGGTAATAAAGTTAAAACGGGGCCGTAGGTCGATTCTTTCATGCCTCGCGGCCATTACTCAGAACGTGTTGCAAGTGGTAGCGACCTAGAGGTATGCGTGTCGATCCCTCGGCAAATAATTCTGGTGTCGGTTTCTTTGGACTGACGTTCTAATGCTGATATTTAGCAAAGTAAAAAATTATTGTGACGATAAGTATAAATTGTTTTAAAAATATTCATACATTAGAACTTTATGAGAGTCTTTTTAAATAATAATATTAATATTAGAAATAAAAAATATTTAAAAGATCTCAATAATTTTTTCCCAAAAAGAAAGCTTTTTTAACCTTTTTTTATTATTTGTACCCTAGCAAAACTGGTTCGGGTCGTTAGTATTAAATATGTATTCTCTAGTCTCTAAGCAAAAGTCCCGTATTGCACTTCCGAAAAAAGTAATTTAAGTCAATTAGAAAATGAGTGTAATTGTTTTCATGAAATATTTGTAAGATGAACATAATTTTGTACAGTGAAATAACTTTAATAAAGTAAGTTTTAATATTTAACCTATAAATTACCAAAATAAGACTTAATCGCGTGACTTTCGTTTACAACTTAATTCGTGAAAAAGTAATAAATTCGTTCTTTATAATTAGTTTAAGGAATATAACCACAAATGAAGTATTAATTTAATTAAATTTTTCTGCTTTGTGAAGCTTTCTTCGAGTTGCTATTATGTATGCAACCAGTCATAGCATCTACGATTACCTATCTGTGGACATAATTAAAACCGTGGATCTAAACGTCTTTCGATGGCTTCTTAAGGCCGTCCGGATGAGAAAGCTTACCGTTTAGTGCAAATCAAAGCACAAGCCTGTCCGGAGGGAAGTTGACTCTGGAAGTGCATCAATTATGTCAATTACACGGCATGAGATTGAACTCTAAGGGATATTTGTGTTCACCAGTAAACTATAGATGGTTAAATCGACGTTGAAACCTTTATATTATCAGGTAAACGTTTTGCTTTAGGTTATTGCATAGTAATACATACGAGTAGTAAGCTGTGTTTGAAAATATGTACAAATATAATGAGGTATAATACAAAAGGTAATGTGCAATGAACTTTAGCAACATGCTATGAACCAACTTTAAAAATAACAAACCAATCATTCATCAGCCGGCCTTTGCAAAAGGTCACTCCTCTAATTTGCAATTACGCAAACCAATTAAATGAGCGTAGAACTCTCTTACTTAAGCCTATCAGCGAAATATACTATCGATATATTTTCGCGACTTCAGATTCCTACACCATATAGGTGAGTTGTAATAGAAATAGGTCGGTTCAACTGAGCTAGGATTACCTTTAAACAGCGTCATCTCTCATACAAAAAACGCTAAGAGGTGTATTTTCCTTATCAAATAGAAAAAAACAACAGCTTATCGCATTTACTGCTTGCGCCTTGCGATATATTTTTACGAATAATATTGATTTCAGATTTAAACGTAAATTACAACACAGAGAAAGGACAAATACAGGTAGAACTTATTCCGTTCTCGCATAACTTATCGTTATACGGATACGATTTTCGTTAAAAGCTCCGCACCGCGACCAACAGGATCTGCCACTTGATTCAAATTACATGCAAAACTTACCTGTTCCGAGATATACTCCGGCGGCGATTAGTAAATAAATAACAAATTAAATTCCAGTAAAGATTAGCGGCCAAGTCGTACGTACATACATAAATCAAGGCGTTCGGTCGCGCCGTACGCCATAAATTATGACTCAAATAATATTATGGTAAGGCATGCTCCGTGCTGTTCTTAGCATGTTTTAAGTGTAGTTCGGTACAGCGAAACGGTTTGGTGTTTTAATGAACGGTTTCATTGTTTTTATGAATCCTTCTAGCTTTTATTTGTTAGTGTCGCTTCAAATATAGTTTTGAGTGAAATAAGGGACATAAAATGAAATAACAAAAAGTAAAATAAAACAAATGAAATAACAAAGGATTGATTTAAGTACACGTTCATGAATGTACAATATCGTAACCCTCTATTGGCGGTAGGTCATCATCACAACGTGAATTTATCAGGTTGGTCAGAATTTATCAACTAATAAGTCCGCCATCTCACAGAACAAGATTATTTTATTTTTTAGTAAACTAAATACAATTATTTCTGAATAATGTAAGCACCTTCGTTTTCTATCACCTGTCGCCAACGCGTTGATAAAGACATAATACTTTCCCTGTAGAAGTCTTTCGGTTTTTGATTGAAGAAGTCAGTGAGTTCGGTTTTCAGATGATTCTCAACCATAAATTTTTTGTCTTTTAAATAATGAGATAGCGAACGAAACAAGTGGAAATCAGAAGGCATAAGGTCTGGTGAATACGG
>DWLR01000859.1:0-21505 GCA_018246295.1 Papilio alexanor hazarajatica | reverse complement strand
CCGCAGACCCCGCGCCCGCGCCCCCCGCGCTCGTCAAGTGCACCTCGGAGTCGGACATCTACGTGCGCCAGGTGAGCGCCCGCACGTCCCACATGCCCACTTATGACAGAATTAAGCAGCATTATTAGATACCCTGGTATATTTACAAGGTGTCTTATTTTTGTCAATCATACATTACATGAATGCATCATTAATTTCTTAAGACCCTTTCTTATGTAAGATGGTTCATGACATTATTGAAACTATCGACTCCATTGTCTGCTGTCAACCGTTAACCTGTCCTTGCAGCGTCAGCAACTACAGCAGGGCAAGGAGAACGTCAATCGTTCCATGAGCTTCAAGAAGCCATCGAAGCTGCCGGCGCCCGCGTCCAACAAGAAGCCGCTGTGCGAGCGCAACGCGTCCTGACCAGCTGCACACGCGGCTTGTTAACGTTCAGTTATGCGGCGTGTTGTACCAAAACATATATTAACTACTGCCGACACTTTTTAAATTAAATCGCTGCGTTATACGTTGCACTAAAGTGTCTCATAATGTATAAAACCATAGATTTTTTTATATACCTTTAGATACCCTTTTCTATACAAATTCAAAGTTCAAAAGTGAAGCTCAATTTTTCGTAGTGTCATTATGTACGTGAGATAATTTAGCACTAACCGTCTTAAATTACCAATACGCGCCGCTTGATCGCGGGTTGACCCAGATTGTTTATTTTACAAAGTCCCCAATTGGTGACTTATGTGGCTTCATTTTCGGGGCCCGTACGCAACATCTTTATATAAAAGTTTATAACTGTTAAGTACTACGCACTCATACTCGAGGCGATTTGTTGCAGAATTGCGTAGAACTTAAGTTTTAGTAAGTTAGAAAATGTATGTTTTGGCTCTTCTTAGTCCGATTCGTAAATTAAATTAAATTTAAGTACAAATAAGTTCTCAAGTACTGACTATACTGGGGTGGACAAATTCCGATCAACAGACAATTATTATTAAACTGAGAGATTCATGCGAAATGTGTTTTGAATCATAAAACATCTGACCCACCCCACAGCATCACAGACGGGAGAACCCTGTTTGAACCACCACTGTTGTGGCAATAACCTAGAAATTGGAGTAAAGAGATTTTTAAAACTATTTTATTTCGTAGTAAAAATTGTACGTTAATTTTGTAGATAAATTATGTATTAGGCGCATCTCACCTTAAAGATATTTATATGTTTGACCAAACGCTTGTGTCCGTGGCATAAGCTGGGCCACGAAGCTCGCAATTTTACTTCAGTATATAAACTGGTACATACCCATTTTCGTTGCTTTTAATTAAACTGCTTTTTAATTTGTCAATTACACCCAATTATCGTTTTCTCGCCCTCATTCTACTCTTCCCTGTTCCCGTAAAAGATCTAATATACCAAATATAGCGACAAAAATTATCTAAAAAGAACTGCGAGTCGGTTTTAAAAGTGAAAAATTTAGTTCATATCTTTATATAGTTTGTCTAAAAGATATTCTTATAAAGGTGTGTACTACACTAGACTAAATGGAGACGCACAAAGCGGCGTAGTGTGTATTCACCTTAACAATTTTAGGATACGTTTGAGTGTCGAATGGCGTAAGTATTATATCTATTAATAATTTTGGATACACTCGTATAGTTTTATATGTATGAATATATTTTTAATGTTTTTTTTCTGTTTTATGAATAATATAATTAATATAAACTTTTGTGGTATGTAGTATAATTTAGTTGTGTACGAAATAATGTTTTATGTATTCATTATAAAGAATTTAAAAACAAATAATCTTGTTTTTATTCACTGAAATCAAATTCTAAAACTATTTTCTATAGGATAAGGTCCTCAAACTTAACAAAACTGTATCTTAATTCAGCGAACTTGAAAATAAGGTAAAGTGAGACAAAAACCCAATTTTAATACATTTATTTTTCAAACAGGGAATATTATCAATCTGCGTAATCTTGAGAGCGGAGCAGACTGCTGCTACAGGAAACAATTCTATTAGCACCAGAAATCTTATTTACAAAATTAACTGACGAATAAATAATTTGAAAGTGACATTAATGGCTTTAAAAAAACATTGCATTTGTATAATTACACCATAGCCTTAAAACTATAATAAATTACTAGAATACATATAGAATGTATAAAACTTAGTGTTTGGTCTCTCATACTTATACTAAACTGATCCCACTCGAACGCCATATTATTTCTGGCACAAAACGCGCGTCAGAAATCTGTCAGTTACTGGTAAGTGGAAAATTGATATGTATTAAATGAGATAATTTTTTAAACAGCTTGGCCATAATAAAATGTAAATGCAAAACAAGCTGTAACAGCATAATTAAGGATACATAATATTGTTTTAGATTAATTTCCTTTCTTATTTTCAAATATGACAACTATTGAATATTTTTCGAGAAAAAAATGGTGGGAAAACAATAATAAATGCCACAAAAATAACTTAACAATAAATAAATTAATCTAAATTAAGAGAAGAAATTATAAAAGTATTTACATTTATTCCTAATAAATAAATAGAATTGAAAATCTTTTTAATTAAATACACGACTGGATCAGCTATTTTTAAAATACGCCTCATGAAATATTTCTCACACAGATTATGAATTAAGTAGTTAAAAAATTTAAATATTATTTAAATAAAACGTTGCTCGTAAAATATTACGAGGTTACGAATAACGTTAATTTTTTTTCTATAAATGTGCTTTTATTTTATTATTAAACCTCACAAAGTTCTTTCGCCTTTTGTTCGCTTTTAAATATAAATCTATATGAGGTCTATTAATATTTTCCATGTAACTGGAAGACTATCTTGATGTTAAAAAAAAACTTTTATGTCGCACAAGAAATTTCAAATTTTGTACTTGAAATTTAAAATACACTGGCATTTGTTTAACAAAGCTAAGGGAAAAAATAAACTTTATTTTACTGACAATATAAACAACCAGAGAGCTGAAGAAAGCATTTCTCTCAGTCAAATCTAAAATAGTACATATGTAGTCGAAAACAAATGCTGTTTAAGGCGTGTGCAACATTTTCAAAGTGTTCTCATCTCTTGATATTGTCAAAACTAATTAATAATCATTACCCAATCCTAACCTAAAATTTAAAAAAAGGAAATTGTTAAAAATAATATAATTTTGTCTAGAATGTATATGCATAGACTATAAATGTCAATAATTTTGTAGGTTATAAATTCGATAGTCTTCCAGTCTAATTTTCGTCTACGGATTGTTGACAGATATTATCTGGTTGATCCAGCCGATGAAGGAAGAGACTTTGACATAGACTCCAGGCACGTCTTGGCGGCCGCAGCCGAAACCCCAGGAGACCAGCCCCACGAGCTCGTAGAAGCCGTCGTCCTGGCACACTAGAGGTCCACCGCCGTCGCCCTGTTGACATGTGACAGTTGTTAATGATAGTATATACTGTAAAACAAAAGTTCATTTATATCCATTAAAACATGATCGTTTTGATAGCTAAGTAACAAAAAAGGCAATGGAAGGAATAACTCAAACAATCACAAAGCGTATGCGTATATTGATTTGCCGTGACTATTGATAAATGTTTAGTCTGAAATCTGTCAAAACGGATAGCTTGTACTGATGGGTCAATACGGCCCTTTTGCAACAAATTTACTGTGTTTTCTATACTTATTGCTGGCTTACCTGGCAGGCATCATTGCCCTCCTCCCCGCCCGCGCAGAACGAACTGGACGGCAAGATGAAGACTTTTTCTGTGACCGCGTTGACCTTGCGCACGCATTCAGAGTCGTTCACTATGGGCAGCTCCGCCTCGCGAATGCGCAAAGGAATCGGTCCGGCTGAACGAAACGAAACATTTATAATTTTATCACCGTCAATTTGTCAATTTTCAATACTTTACTTCAAGCACATACATAACTAAATTATATCAGCATCATATCAATTAACTCGAAAATCCAAAACTCCTTGTTGTCGACTCAAATTTTTGTCTAGTGATCTACTTCCAAGATGATTTTTTTTTTAAAATCGCTAACAAGTCTTCACTTTTCTTTAATAGACTGCTAGCATCACGACATCTTTCTTTTAAACTAATGTAGATGTGGACCGAGCTTCGCTCTGCGTTATCAGACGTCATGGTAAGATCGCGCGATTTTTTCGGAAGATATTTCGAATTCGAATAATAGCATCCAGCTTTAACAGAAGTTTTACGTTTCAGGTATATTTAAGATTAACTTACTCTCTCCCATATAGCCGTATCCAGTGACGGTACAGCGCTTGCCGGCGGGGTGCTCCTCGTCCCGCGCCGGCAGACAGACCAAGCACACTCCTGCAACATAACAGCTCGTTTGACTTACTCAAAATTTAAATAAAATCAGGGCATAGTAATAGGCAAACAAGAAAGAGGTTCACATGGTGTTAAGTGATCACCGCCATTGGCGGATCCAGGGGGACAGGGGCTATAAGAGTCTTGAGCCTCCGTCTCAAAAAAGTAAATGTGATTTTTTTAATATGAGAAATTAGCAGGTTATTGAAATATTTTATTAATATTTCTTGTAACCATTGTAACTAAGCTTAAAGCTTACGCTAGGATATGGCTCACGACAATAATCAAATGGCGGATTCGAACCCACAACCTCACGATCGGTACTCCCCTTAACCTAAGGACTATTGGCGCTTCTAGCCATTAGACTTTTTCCGTGACAAATTGCAAAAGTAAACTGGATAGTTATTATTCCAAATTATTTTTTAGTAAGCACAAACTTGTTTTGATTTGCACAATTACAATTTATTTTGATTTGCACAATAAAAATTACAATTTACAAAATTTCAAAGTCTTTATAGAGCCACAAATCTTTTTATTGCCAAAAATAAATAGTACTTGTATAAATTAAATTTTTTAATTAAAGAAATAATCTATTTATTCATATACTATATAGATAGAAATATATCTAGAGATAGAAATGGTGCTTAATCCTCTTTAATCGATTCAGAACGTTTTTTTTTAAAAATAATATTTGCGTATGGAAAGAACCGCAGCTTCACATCCAAAGAGCCCATGAGCATGGCCCACGAGCCGCAGGTTGCCGAACCCTGCGTTGACCATTGATTACGGCGTAATCCATTAACATATGACTACCAATCAGTTAGTAAATGTTAAATTTAATTAATCTGTTTCACGTTTTGTACACCAACTTAAAATATGTTAAATCTAACAAACTTGTTCATGGTACTCTTAAAATTTTCGCTTCACTTATTGTTGGTACAACTGACCGTCTTTGAGCTCCGCCTTTGTCTTGAGCTTGAGGAGCGCGATGTCGTTGTCCAAGGTCTGGCTGTTGTGGTTGTGGTGGATGTAGGTGGTGGCCACCAGCAGTGTCTGCGCGCTCGGCGAGCCGTACTTGCGCGTCAGATCGTTGTCGCCCACGCGCACGAAGTAGTCGTCACCGGAACGGACGATGCTGGAAATTATTATTGTTGTGTCAGTCTTCGATATTTGTATTCTTTTTCATTTCATCTTTCTTGAAGATAGTCAAATCAATATACCTATTTGGTAGACAGTTGTATACTAAATCAATCAACTAATATTTAACGTGGCGTACCGAAATGACACTATTAAGAGACAATACTAGAACTCATACTTTTAGTCAATACTATACCGGTGAACAATGTAGCTATTTACTTAGGTATTAAATAATAAATATCGATACTAACTCGCATCGCTCTGTTCAAAGGTTGAGATAAATATTGAGTAGTAGTAGACCTACTTGATGTGTTGTAATGGAGAAATCAAACGCACTGGCATCGAAACAAAAATATCCAGTTTGCACTCATTATATTTACGTATGGTTTGGAATCAATTAGAGTATAAGGTCTTAATTTGAACTGTTTAAGTAAATAGGTGTCCTCTATATTTGCTAGCTACCGGCTGCTGACTCACTTGGTGACGCAGTGCGCGGCGGTGAGCACCCACTGCGTGCCGACGAGCGCGGCGCCGCACACGTACTGGTTGTTGTTGTTGATGAGCGCCACCTGCCAGCACCACTCGCCCGCCAGCCCGTCCTCGCCGCCCATCACGCGGCCCGCGCGCGACGACGTGCCTACGCAAAAAATCTCAACACTCAAAGCCAACAAAACTACTTGAAAAAAAAATCCTAATTTAAAGACATTCAAGGTACGCAGCTAATACAAAACTAATAAAATATAGTTAGTCTTAGGTTACATTTGTAACGCACCTTTTACGCCGCAAACATATTTATTGTATTTCTCTGACGAGTGCACCATCGTGGTCCCGTAGCTGGGCTCGTATGGATCTGAAATAAAAACACTATATGTCATATGTAATTCCCGTGAGGTTGACAGAGATAAGTATTCGAGAGACTACAAAAATCTGTGTCTCAATTCGATTTTTCATTTTCATTTTACTTTTTTGTAGATTCGTTGTATGCTTAATGTTTATAATAACAAATTTGATTATCTTACAGGCGATGCGATCGATGGGCGTGGTGTGTTGAGGCACGTGGGACACGTGAGGCAAGTGGGGCACGATCTCGTTGGTGGTCAGCGCGTGGTGCTTGTAGGCGACGGTGGTGGTGGTGATGGGGTACGAGTCGTTGCGCTCGGGCATACCCACCACTTCGATGATCTTCGACTTGGGCGCGCAGCACTGAGTGCCTGCCTTCTTACATTTGAATACGTCTGTTATTTCGGCATTGTCTGGAAAAACAGCGAAAAATTGTATCTTTAAATCATGTTCAAAAGTTCCTATATACCTATATATATGCTTCTTCTTAAAGCAAGCAACTCACATCGGGGACAAATTAAAGTACAATAGAAGTAAAGATTTACTTCTACTTCTATTATCTACTTATACTTCTGCATTTACTACAGAAAAAAAGAGACTCCGTATCGTCGTTTTGACTACAAATCTATTTTATTAGAACTCCATGAATGCGGTGTTCGCCTACTTTGCTGTGTGCTTTACCTCTATTTCCATAAAACGCCCTGGCAGTAGGTATGCTTCTTATGATTTTTACAAAGATAGCGGTAGAGATGTTAGTTTTTGGAGTTTGGTGTAAGTATAGGTGAAATGAAGGTTGTGCTCACGGAAGCAAGTAAAGGAGAGCAGCGGCACTACACAGGAGCCCGGGCAGTCGGGGCGCGGGTCTGCGGGCGCAGGAGGCGTGGTCGTCGTGGTGGTTGTGCGCGGCGTGGTCGGACGGGGTGTCTTGGCCGCTCTGAAATATTACACACCTATAGAAATATCTAATGTAGGAAATATTCTTACGAGCCGTAGGATTTGTTGGGTAACAGTAAGGAATTTAAAAAAAAATCATATACTGTGTCAACAGGTAAAAGTTGAATATATTGTCTCTTATAAACTGTACATAACAAAATCATATTACAATGAATTGATGATATTAGCTATGGCAGCGACTCATTACTTTGGAGTTATTAAGGACTTTAGTGCTAAGTATTGGTTTAGACCTGGTGTTGTCGCAGCAGAACATGTTGGCGAGCCGGCAGTTGGTGTGCGCGTTGATCTCGGAGGGATACTTGCAGAAGGCCGCCATGACCGTCGGCAGGCAGAAGCTGGGACAGCGCGGCAGCGGCGGCTGGGAACAGCAAAGTTAATATAAAGAAGACAACAAGAACACGTACAAAAAAATCTAGTTGAGACAGATAGAGGTTGAATTATCAAGCATTGTCATCGCGCTTCTGAATCATATGCGGGTTTAAATGAATTTACCCATTACTAACTTAACCACCAAACGATCGTCATGATGATCACCAAGCTTCTTTAGGAAAAGCACTTAAGAAAAAGGTAAAAAAACGCCGTGTCAATAATCTTTCAACAGCTGCTTCTTTGCATGACTAAGAAAGGCAGGCATATCTACTGTAAGTGGGAGGGGATAACTCACGGGCGTGGTAGGGCGGGGCGTGGTGGTGGGTCGTCGTGTGGTCGCGTCGCTCTTGGTGTCGGTGATGCAGCAGGTGCCGCCATCGGCGCAGGTCGCCTGCTCGTCCACGTGGTCGCAGAGCAGCACGAACAAGCCGCTAATACACTCGCCGCGGCATTCGCGTTCGTGGTGGCTGGACGCCGTCTTTTTTTTCGGCGCGGGAGTTGTTGTCAGCTGAAATATTAGCAAGCTTTGTTTAGGGAATTATCGAGTTTGCCTTAGTTACTGATTAGCTGTGCCCTGGAATTTTACACTCCGCGTCGTAGGGTGGAGCTCATAACTTGATAGCCTTATAGCCTTCCTTAATATGTGGACAGTCAAAACACATTTTTTTAAAATCCAATTACCAATTAGGTTAGTTAAACTAGTTTTTAATTCGTTTAAACATCCTGCGACAAATTCTTAAGCTTTATAATATTAAATAGTGTACATAATAGATTCGCCTCTTAAATTCTACTTAAAATTAGAAGGATAAGTTAATGTATCTATTTAATGTTTAAATTTAAGTTTATATTATTTTAGTATAAGTAGTACTAGTTGCTAGTTATAATTACAGTCTCGGCTAGATTGCCATACTTCACCATAAAACGCGACTACATAATGTTTACCGCTGTGCTAGGCTTCTTAGTGTGGTGATGTTGGTGTTGATGTTTTTCATTGGGTACGATGAGGTCGTCGGGTGGGTTGTCGCCATAGAAGTCCTTGGCGACGCAGCATACGCGGCCGCTGGCGCACAAGCCGGGCGAGCTAAGGTACGCTTGGCAGTACTGAGCTAACTGGACCACAACGCAGACGTCCGGGCATGCGATGTTACCTGCGACAGTCGGTGAAATGTTATTCCCGATGAATAAACATGATTTTAGCCTGACTAATTGTAACAATACCGATCCAAGAGTAAAAAGCGAGTAACAATTCTTAATAAAATAGCATATGTGCATACCGTTGTCAAGTTAAAAGGAACGATGATAATCAAATCACATAGCAAATTTTATATTTATGTGCATTTATGTATAGTATCAATTGCATCTCTTTCATTAATAAATAGAACTTTGTATTTACCACTAAAGTTACTATTTATTACTATAAATAACATGGAGTATGTTATAATAAATTGTAACGTTCAAGGTACAGTCGAGTTCCTTGGCGGTATTCCATTTACAGAAAAATTGCCTTCTTCCTTGCGACAAGCTAAACTCCGTCTCTTCCTTACAAATTAAATCCAATTACAGTGCTATCGAAGTTTTGATAAAATAAAGTAAAATCTGTGGCGTACCTGCCCTGTATCCCTGACTATTGTTATCACCGCTATCTTTGTTTTCAGCTCGGGAAGTTTTACGATCTCTGCCATTCAGACGAAACCATTATTTAAGGATACTCTATTGTTACAACATTGACCGGCCTTTTTTCGTCCTAACACATTTAAAAGCGGTATCCTATTGGTCATTATTTCTGCGTCAACATCACAAGGCGTACGAAACGTTCAAACGATTGTCTTTTTTAAAATGGAATACCGCCAAGGAACTTGACTGTACATAAAACATTTAGCGTTTGGGCCTGTCTGCGTTGTAAAATGGTATTTGTTGTTAGATCAACGTGTTTATTTACATATGTTTTTTGTTTTGTTAATTAAAGCTGGGATATGAATCAAGATGTATTTGAGCGCTTTATCAACATATCGAAATTTTTCAACCGACTACATTGAACTGTAGTTCAGTAAACAATTATATTGGAACCTAAACTAACAGAAGTATATTCGCGCATGTAGAAAATAAACTGGCAGATAAAGCAAAGCGGAAATCTTACGTGGACTGCGCCAAGGATGCATTGTAAGCCCAGTATTGGGCTTGGCCCAGTATTGGGTTTAACATATTCGGAGAGAGAATCTTAGGTTTACATTTAAAAAATTATATTTGATACCCATTTAATGTATTTTTTCTTTTTATTTGCTTATCATTTTATAATTTCATAATATGTACTGTGATTACTTTGATTTGAATACATTAAAAGAGCTTACATTTTTTTATAACAGGGTAGCTTGTTGTAAAGTTGCGCACCTTCGAATATTCTATTTCTTATTCGATAGTTTCTTCATACTTTTGGTAGTACAAATAAACTTGCTCGCCAAGTGTTGCGTTTACTAATCTGTGTCATGTTTTTAAATGGTATGCTGGTGTTAATTTTTTTGCTAAGGATTTTCTTAACTATGATGCAAGTACTATAGGCATCTTTGTATTTTATTTTGCGTTTTTTTTACCATGTTATGTATGCTTCATAAACACCACAGTTTATAAAAACCTTGCACTTATGTGTACCTAACATAATCGCGTAAATTAAGGCCTAATATTTAATATGTGTACCTAATAATTACCACTGTCTTTGTGTCTGTCGGGCGCCAGCGTGGTGCTCTCATCTTCGTCGGACTCCGTCGTGGTGTAGCGCGTTGTGAATGGCCTTCTGGTGGTGATAGCTGTGTCGTTTTCTGAAAAATTCAAGAAAAAATAACAAATAAACTAAGAAAATATGAGCATGCGTTGAAAGGTCTTATAAAAATAATATAAACTATCGAATATTTAAAAAAAATCAATGAATGTAATTGATATGCCAATAATATTACCGAAGTAATGCTCTATATAAAGAATCACATTCTGTCAACTAGCTGCCACTGTTTTCTGTTCAAGCAAAAATAGAATTCTTGCATGTTGTAGTAGTCATTTTAGTGAATCTAAAATGTAATTGATTTGGAGAATAAATTAAATAAGTATTCGATTTGTATGCAATACTGTGCAAAATATTTACACCGTTAATTTAAAATATTAAAACTAGTGTACACTTTGCAACATTTAAGTTTAAAACTATGTCAGTATGCTAGAAGGCCCCTACGGTACTATGAGTTGCAACTGTGTTAATTACTGACAGGAAGGGCAACGAACAACAATAGACCGTTCATACCGTTAAAGTTCATAGAAAGGCCACACATTGTATGGTTTACAGTCGCAAAGTTGTTGTAAACAATAAAGTTGTTTTCACATATCATTAAAGTTCACCTAATTTTACAAAAGTTGTTCAATTATATCTACAATTATATAAATAATCTCCCACGATCGTGTTTTCTCAACGGGATGAGATCCAACAATTTAAACCTTAGTAAGAAAATTTTTAACAATGCGAAACGTTTTTAACATTCTCTAGCAATTAGACCTTAGTAAATCAAGTAATCAGATGAAAAGACATATACTTCTCATTTACAGAAGACTGCCAAAGATACGCTGTGGACTGGAGATTTGTTTGCTTTTGAGGTGGACAAGCGTTGCGTTAGCTTAAACTGAACTATTTGACGTCGTTAACGACTTTTCAATTCAATTTAAAAACATGTTTCATTATTGAATAATTGATTATTCAATAATGAAACATGTTATGATTAAATATGAAACAAACTATTGATCTTTCAAAATTACTTTAATTTATTAAATTGAGAAAAAAACCACTCAAAAACTTATAGGTAATACAGTGTGATGTTACAACTCTTATTTATAACGTTCTGATTGGTCACGCTCGAGTGCAATGAGAAGAGTCACAAAGTTTCCTATGAAAACAACTTCTACGTTGAAATTTGACGGTCCAGGAGAAACAGAGCCTCCTAACACCTGTAGCCGTTGCCGTGGCACTACTGCTTTTTACTTTTTTTTTTAAGGTAACAAGTTGTAGTACATACATAATTGTTACAGTCAAGTATTAAAGTATAGTGTGCACGAAAATTTACAAACACAGTCATAGAAAAACTGCAGTTGTATATTGAAAATTCTAAAGCCCTATAAGTGGATCCTACCTAAAGGTTCATCCATGCAGCACTTCATGCCGTTGGGGCACTCGGCATCCTCCAGCACATTGGTACAGATGAGCGCGGTGAGCGTGTGCATGCAGACCCCGGGACAGCTCTTCGTCTCCACCTGCGTGTCCAGCGACTCGAAGAGGTCTAGAAATTAAATGGTATAGAGGTCAGTTTACGTTCAAACATCATGTGTTTGGAAATACAGATGTAATGAAATTGATTTCTTGGAAAAATAGTAAATATTCTGCGGGAAGCCGAGTGATAAAGTTTAAAACAAATAAGTCATCATTAATGCTATGATTTTGCATCAGAATAATGCAGGATTTTGTTTTAAACTAACAAAGATGTTCGAATGGTTGATACCATTAATTACCTTCTCCCTTTCCATTCTGAATTAAAATTAAAGTCCTCGAGTGGACAAACAGCTGTGCCGGCTGCGAGAAAGCCGCCGGACGACTCCCAGAGACGGCGGCCACTTTACAAATGCTTTTTTCCCTTCATTTTCTAAGAATCTTTTCTCCGCGCTGCCTATATGCGTCCGCGCGGCGCCACTCAACGGCGACAGGCATGCTAAGAGCCCCCTCTTTTCCCCCCATGATAAACTATTCTAGACAACACCTACGAGATAGTGATACAAACCAAAACGCGCAGGTATGTAGTGGAAATTAACAGAATGACCCGAGGAATGCACTTGGTTCTTTTCTATTACAGTATTCTACAAAGACTTTACTTTGTTTTATACAAAATAATATTAATAATACGATACTTTATTGGTATTAAATTAAAACATAAAAGTGGAAAACAAAATTAACTGAGAAAATGAGATTAGAAATTACAAACAGAAAAAAAGGTAATGTTATTAAAGTACTCAACCCTCAACAGGATTCCCAGCGCTAGAAAAGTCTAGTTTTTCCATACTTTGTCTAAATCTGTCTCCAAACTCGAAGCTTGACGAATGCCCTGATGTACTATTTGTGACCAACAAGATATAGCAGATGTGTTTACCATGTCAATGTCCAAATATTGGCTTAATCTTAAATATTTGATTGATAAACATTTCAAAAAACAATCATGTATAAAATCCATGTAAGATTTGTAAATCTCAAAATAAAAGTGCAAGCGAGACATTTACCCGTATCATGAATGAACACGGACGAGTAAGGTTCAATGAAACCGCAAATTCGCCATTGACACTGGACTGCCAAGCGATTTGCGACCTTGTTACCTAATAACTGTCCTAAACTGAACCCACTGGGCGACATTCCTGAAGATGGCCTGACCGTTAGGTCGACAGTCCCATCGCAGCACGCATACACGGAGGCAAATGAAAGGAAAACAGATATAGACACAAGTCATAAGCGAGAGCGTTCGCGTCACCATCACGTGATTGAATCATCAGTTAATTATTTTTATGAAAGAATGCTTTAAGCGAGTAACTATTTAAACTAATGTTAAGTGGCTCACTACCCATAGACATCTGCAACAGACTTTACGTTAAACAGATATAAGAAATAAGCGAAGAGGAAGGAAGGGGGGAAACGCAAGGAATCTTATTTATCAAAAAATTTCTATACATTTCTTGTTGAGGTAAGATAAAGACGAATTATCGTTTTATTACATAATAACGATTAAAATGCAATACTAAAATTAGTTTAGTAGTTAACCTGTTAAAATCTTTCACAAAATTCCCCTTTTACCGTTTGCTACCGATTAAATATGTCACAAAATCAACAGTAGTATAATACATATTATTTAGATATACAATGCGAAACTATTCATCAACCAACGATCCGAATCGTTCTCGATTTTAATGAGAACGATATAGATATTATTTTTTAATCAATGAACCCAACTAATTCTCAAGAATTAATTTTAATTATTAAGAATTTTGTGGGTTCATTGATAGCTTGATGTTATAGATATTTTATCTAACTGCATTAATCGAACTATGAAACTATCTTGTGCAATAGATAAAAATAATAAATGAGCCTAAAAATATTTTAAAGATTGAAAGAGCTCGATATAAGAATTGCATTGATTAAGTAACAATCTCCGATACGTTCTCATGCGTAACGAGGACAATAGATATACAAATCAATGTACAACTACAACTTGGTAAACGATATAGTAAATCTTGATGATTGAATGCTCTTACTGGTACGGTACGTGACAGCCATCATTGATGTTGATTGAAAGAGGTGTACCTGAACTGTGTCAGATTAATAATTCTACTAGGCATAGTAGCCATACTACGTCATTCATTAAAGATTTACTTTAAACTTATAACTTAGAGAGCTGAAAAGTATATAAATTACACCTAATAATATCAATTAATTCGTGCTAACGTACACGGTGTTATGGCTCGGGCCATTGGTCAGAGTCAGTACAACCGTTACGTGATGACCTAACGCGGGCGCGGAGAAATCGCCGCTCCCCCGGCCCCCGCAGTCCCCCGCCGCAGCCGCGCCTGAAGAAAACGAAAGTATATACCGCCCGAACACTCCTACTCCTGCCTTATCTCTCCCGCCGCGTAGTGCAACGAACTACTAAATAGTTGTGTTTTCTTTGATACACGTACTGATTAGTGAGTATTCAAAATATCATTGAAATAAAGATTTAATCGTATTTTTTTTTCATCAAAAGAAATTGTTATTAATGCTATTCTTAAATGTTATTGTAACTCATGTATTTTTTTAGGCTGTTTGTTTTTACTCACACAATAATGCTTTGTGAAATGTAAACTATTCCAGAAGACCTTTTATTGGCAGTCTGTTTCTTAATGTTATTTGTATTTATTATGTAAAATTTTCCTGTTATTCTTCCTAATATTAAATAAATAAAAGTATCCATCCATCTCAGCCTATGATCGTCCACTGCTGGACATAGGCCTCCCCCATTGATCGCATCATGGGGGGAAAAGTGCCATAATCGTCACGCTTAGCATGCGGGTTGGTGATAGAGGTATAGGATGGATATTTCTTACAAAGGAGGTAGCCACTCACTATCCAGAGGCATCCCCATCTACGTGACAGGGGAGGGAATTTTTTTATTTAAATATGATTCAATGACTAATGTGAGGTGTTATAGATATTAAAACCAGAAGTCGGTGTGTGTTTTAGTACGTATCTGAAACACACACCGACTTTTGTATATTTATTGCATTACCAACTTTATTCAGCTGATATAATTACTTGTTGTCTTGGATTGGCATCCGCGATCCACTAAAACATATGTGGCCTTTTCCTTTCAGTGTGCTTTATTACAAAAGTTTACGAATATTTTCTTGAGATCTTCTAACTCTAATCTTTTTATTTTTTACTTTAAAACTTTTTATTTACATTTTGTATCTTTTGTACATCAATCTTTAATTCACGTCGTTTGGGTAAAATAAAAAAAAAAACTGAAAAGACGCTGAAATAAATTCTAATTTGCATAATAAGTAAACGAGAGTCGACAATTAAACAAATAGCAATTTAAGTAATTTTGGCTCGCGTGACTGCGGACAATTTCTCGCGCGCCAAACTCAACAGTGCTTTTTATAATGATTGATGCAAATTGTCCGTCATTTTGCTTTAACTTTAAGCGATTGAATACGATTTTATAATAACAATTAATCGACTCCGAAGCCTTCTAGTAGGTAAGGCTATGTGTTGACTTTGATTCCGAGCCTAAAATATTTGAGAGATATATCTATTAATCAAAACTGAGTAAGGAAGCCAGTCGCTGTAACAATTGAAATATAGTATCGTTAAATCGCTTTAAAGACGTGATAGGTTTTAATTTTTACGATTAAAATATATTTAAGTTGAATTCTAAGTTAAGTTTCACATAAAGTAGGTAATATTTAATCACTCAAGGAAAATAACAAGGAAATGCAAAGAGAAAGTTGAATCCTGTAATGAAATATGACTCACTGCTTCGACAAATTTTCCAGATGTTCTAGATATATCGATTATGATACGGACGACATAATATTTTATATTATTTTCCGCCTTTGCTTATTTAACGGATTTAATGACCAATAAAACATTAATGTAAAGAAATGAACTTAAATGTTAAGGACGGACACGTCTACTGTTGACTCAAGATTTTAAGAACAAAATCTTCGTTATCTAAATAATCATTTAATTATTAAATGAATAAATTTAATCATAAAATAATTCAATGAATAATTAAATAAAGATAATAATAATATTTATGAATGAATAATTTCTTTCACGAAGATGTTGATGTGCAAAAATTGATTCCACAATTGCTTCAATCTATCAAAAAGCGTTACAGGTCGTGACCGAACGTTAATAGGTATCCTATTCATAGGGAATAGCTGCGGTAATGGTACATACAAGTATATAGGCTACTTTTACCTTGACAAAAAGATACGTGTATGTGTTGAGGAAACACTAGAAAGGGTCGGGCGATGAATACTTGTCACTAATGAGTCACGCCGCGTTTCACTCCGCAGACATTCGTTAGCCCCCGTCAAGGCACTAAATGCGTCACCACGCTTGTCCTCTATCAGTTATCAACATATACCCTACATTCTATTGTTAAGTTTCCTAGTTAAATTAAAAAGTACTTTCTTTTACCTGTAACTACGAGAAGAAATATTTTCAATAATCACAATTCTGACAGTTCATTCGATTCTTCTATACCTATAAAAATGTATATGGTAAATACAACTGTTATAGTTGTTTTAGTTCACTAGTTTTACATTTTTCTTAGGAGGTTTCGATTGTTAGATGAACGAATTTTCGTTAACATGACTGATTATAATTACAAATTAAAGTAATGAGATAAATGAATTATTTAATACATGAATTAAACATTACGATAACTGCCGAAGAAGACTGGTTCGACGGGGAAAGGCTGGTTTGAATTTACACAAAAAAAAATGTCAAATTTGAAACTAGCATCATATACGTTTCTTTTATTGGTACTAAAATTCAATTACAATACTGTATAAATAAATATGAAGTCATTTAATTATAATAATTTTATACAAAAAAAGATAAACAATTTATAATATTAAAGTTGATGCATGAAAATTAGTTTTAGTGTTGTTGTACCAAGTGAATTCTGATCGAGACCAATATCCGGAGTCTGGACGCAGGACTTTCTCTGTCCCCCCCCCCTCGTGTCTCTCCATCCCCGCTCTTGTCCACCTTACTTAACAATCCGGGCATCTTACTTGCGCGCGGCCGTTACATTGTATAATACATAATCTTTTATCAATGAACTCTTTGGAAGTGTTTAAAGCGCAATCAAATGTAATCGTTTTACAAGCAATAAAACTTTAAATGTTTCATCTTTTTTTTTACGTTTTTGTTGCTTTTAAGCGTACCGCTTTGATAACATTTCATTTATAAAACGATCAATCGACGTTTGGCTTTCTCGCGTTGATGTCTTTTATACTGAAATATAATACTTGTGTGCTATGTGCTATAGAGCTAAAAATTTACTTTACATGTAACAAAAATTTATTACTTTAAATATTTAATAATATATTTACATATATCTTACATAACATAGGTCTTATGACTTTTTTAAGTTAATATTTATTAACTTTAGTTAAATCATTATTTACTTATTTGCAGTTTTATCAGTCAATCATAACTTAATTACTACCATATTAGTGAAGAAAAAAAAACACTTTATGCAACATTGTCCGACTTCCTTATCAAGGTTACACAATCTTCACAGAGTTAAGATATATCTGTAAAGAGCAGAAACTAATAAAAACCCGTGGAAGCGATTTAACTTAAATGATATTTTTATTCCCAGACGAAAAACGGTATAAGCGGTTTCAATACTATGTTTTGCGGATGTACCCTTTCCTTCTATTTCTACGCACAATAGGCTCAACTTGTCTCTCTTATCGAATAAAACGGGATGTTTGTGGTCCAACGCTGAGACTACTAGAGTAATAAGCCCCACAGCTTATTGCCCATGCATGAGTCTCTGGGATTTATTGAAGTTTGAACTTTAAGGTTTTCAGATTTAGGTACAAGGTCTTCCAACGCGGTGCTGAGATTAAGCTGATATGTATATCTATGCTCAAAGACGCTATCGGCGAGCTTTTTCAATCATTATACGAGTACAAGTCACGGTTTATTTCTTAGTCAAGGTTTATATAGTAAAATGTATTTTTGTATCGAAAAATCGAAACACCATTATATGTTTGTATCGAAGCGATGTTCACACGCCATGGTCTGCGCGCTCGCCGGGCGGCGCGGTAACGGCGCGCACACCGTTAGCCGCGCCCCATATAGCACCCAACGCTCCGTCCAACAAACAATGTACATATGTATGTACAAACTGTATGAAATATATAGGCGTGCTAAAATGAAACAGTCAGTGACAAGGCAAATTTATAAATAAGAGGCAGTGTTGGGGATGTCTCAGAAGAATTTATTTTGGTGGCATCGTAAAGATATGAGACATGAGGAGTGCACGACGAGCATAGACGAGTAAATACGTGTAAGCTCTGTTTCAAATGGTGACCTAAGCATCGTAAACAAAGGGTACTTTTTACGCTAAAATCTATATATGTCCATAACATTTGAGGAAACCAATATTTTCTGACACTACCTTTTAACATTAGCTATTCATATTACACCATTTTCTCTTCACTTTATATCAAAATATAAAATGAAAAATATAATGTAATAAGTATAATAGTAATAGTAAAAATATAACGTAATAAGTATAATGTAATGAAAAATAAAAAATATACTTACTTAATGTTTTTTGTTTATAAAATTTGTCTTCATTTCAACTGGGTATAGAAGAAGTACTAGTCATTGTATTCTGTGTATAAAGAAAACAACAAGAAGTCTGTCTAAGACTGAAACCTACTATGTGTAAGTGTCGTGTAATTTTACTACTCAACATCCAGGTGTTGTGCTGTTTAGGAGCAATGGCTAAATGTTATAAAAAGAATGTATAAAGTAGCGTATCTCATAGAGGTTACTAACTCAAGCATGGCAATAGACAATATGAAATTAATGGCGTACATTAAAAACCACAAATAACTCGAATACATCGAAACGTTAATCTCTATTGTTGTGCAGAAAGTGCTTGTGAATAGATTCCGGTGGGAAGATATAACGTTACTTAATTCTAAAGTTTGAAGATGTACATATGAAGACTCAAATGTACAGTTATTAATTTACTAACTGTATTCCATCCATCTCAGCCTATGATCGCCACGCCGGACATAGGCCTCCCCCATTGATCGCATCATTGGCGGGAAATGTGCCATAATCGCCACGCTTGGCAGGCGGGTTGGCGAGAGCAGTATGTTCCACCGTACTAAGAAAAGGATGCTGCTGCCCGTCCTCCTGTGGTCGTTACATCCAGACTCAAGACAAACAGACATGTTCATGCACACAAATGGTTGACAATAACTGTATTATTAACTTACAAATGAGAAGATTTCCTCTCATCGCATCTATTATAATATTGAAGTTTTCCAATGGTAAAAGAATTTAAGAGTGTTTCTCGTTTCTCTGCCTTCTTAGGCAAAAAAAAAAATTTTTACTAATTATATTTAAATTTTATTTTATTAAAAAATATATTTTACCAGATATTAACAATTCTTTTTTTTTACTTTTTTAATTCCTTATGTATTAATTTTAACATATAACGTAACCATGCCGGACGAGCATATCTGCGTAGATGTATGAATTTAGTAGAAGAGGTGAGAGAGGTGTGCCAGAATAGCGTCAAGTGGAAATCCGTAATCTCTGCCTATTTCTCTGGGTGAGGGTCGTATAATTATTGTATTGTATATTACCTTATTTCATTCCCATTTTTATTCCACTAAACGCGTATATCTGACCACTGGTCTAATCTTTACAATAAATAAAAATAAATCTGTGTCAAAAACCGACGAGACATCGTCAATAACTCTCGCGTTCTACTGTCGATATTGCGTCTCATACGGTATGTTATTTTTTGATGTGGGGCTAATTAATTAATTAGTTATCTTTATATCCTATCACTATGATATGAAAGGTTATCTTTAACACAATTGATGCACTATAATAAAACCTAAATCTGATCCATGGTTTTTCCGGGGATCTGCGTTACTGGGTGATGTAGAGAGCAGACGTTATTCTTGTCTATTCTTGTCTTACTAACTGCACATGCCATCCCATTTGTTAAAAGGAAAGATAACTTAATTTTCAAGGAATTATCAATATTAATATCGATTAGAACTTGTATAAATTAAAAATATTAGTAGATTATTAAAAATAATTTACTATTATTCCTTGTGTCCATTCCAGTGGAATGGATACAAGAAATTATACTAAGCTAGAAATAAATTATACTAGCTATTTAGACTAAGCTTATGCTAGGACCTTCTAAAAGCAGTATCCCCAGCTCATTGCCTTTAAATTTAGCAATTCTACGGACTATATCAGTTACCCTGGTTCTGCTGCGGTATACATCGCTCCGATACTTCGAGACTTTGAGTGCACAATATGTCTACCTAACCTGATAGGATTAAAATATGTAACAGCTTTTAATTTAGTTGTTTTAAACGCGTCATCGTCGTTCGCTATACGGGAATTGTAAATCTTTACGAAATAAATACTCACTAGTTTCGAAACATTACACAGAAAGTTCGCGCGCGGAGAAAGTATCAGCAGACGGGGCACGGGGGGGGGCACCGGGGGCATCAGCGAATTTGCGACAAAACACTTTCCTACTTGTAAGCAACAATCGCCTCAGCGCAATCGTTACGAAGCGATTAATCGATTTAATTATAACTACATCGATTGAAACATTCGTATCGATGGTCGAACTATGTAAATATACCGTATTTGTGTATAATAATAGAAATGAAAGTGATATCTTTTTGGTTTTCACTGTTATTTCCACAGTTATGTTTTAGAATGTCACTTGCTTAGTTACTTAACTACGTTTATGTGCAAAAGTTTCAACTTAGATATCGATTATGTCGTATTATGTTAATGAACGATGATGGTATTGTTTTCAGCTGTTCCTCCGCCACGACTAAATTGATATTTACGGGAGACCTTATTACGCCATGTTTATAAGAAAACAAAACAAAATGTAATTTGAAAATTTGATTTAGTTGCTTCAAGGAGTTTTTCTTCATAAGATTAAAAAACAGATTTCACATATTTGACGCTAATTTAGTAAAGCAGACTATTCAAAAGTTTCTATTGAACCCTAATTGCTATATAATTTGATTCAATCATTATTTATTTTAAGTAATCAAAGCATACAAGAGAACAATCGAGTCCGGTGGTCATTATATTAAATTATTCAGCTCTAAAATAATACAACATTTAAGAAGTTTATGTTCTACGTTAGACGTAAGAGTCGATAGTAAGAAAACACAATATCATCAACTGGCGATAGATTAAACACATGAATCTTTCATCGATACAACACCTACATTTAGGGGTCTATAGCCTAAGAGGAAGGCTCTTGTTGAAATAGCCGCCATTTTAATTTTGTATCATAATTTTAAATGGCCGTTTGCAAAATCAACGATAAATGAATAGGTTTGAGTGCAAAATACAGTAGAAAAAAATTATCATTAATATACTAGTTTTTGAGTACCGTTTATAATATTTTCAAGACATTATAAGGTTGAAAATTTACATACATTTCTTTTTTACCTAATTGGTGGCATTATATATATATATATATATATATATATATA
>DWLR01000858.1:0-21521 GCA_018246295.1 Papilio alexanor hazarajatica | reverse complement strand
ACCTTAATATTCTTAAGATTCTTTGCAGGCCGTGTATTAGATCTGAACCAAGTTAGTTTTAAATTTGTTTATAAGTTCATACATAGGAGGTTCTGTATATACATACATTATTGCAGCAAACTTATATATATTTAACGATGTAACACAATAAGTTCCATTTGCCCCTTTCAAGCCTTGGGTGAGGGTGAAATCATTACAACCACATATCCTAGTAACAAATAGAATATGGTATGGATGCTTCGCCGGAGGCAAATACGGGCTATGTTGTGTCACACGGGGGCGCTAGGGTTCCATTGTGGAGGTTGCACACTGACGGAGGTAAGTTCTTATACATAGCACTATAATTATTTTTCACATTGCGTTACACTTTGCAATGTATACGTATTTGCATGAACGTCACATAATCTTTTCAAAAGCACACACAAAGTATCCTTGTAGACAAAAAGTGGACTAAATCATTATTATCAAAAATAATGTTAACGGTGTTTATTGAAAAATAATATATTACATAAAAGAAATTGAAATGGAAATAGCATGCATATTTATACAAAACAACTTAATTAAAAATAATTTTATAGAAATCTGGATCAATTTGAGCACTGCCAGGATGGTACATACTTTTAAAGAACTTAACAAATACGAGATAAACAATACAGGAATAATGATAAAGGATGAGTAATGATAACTATGATAATAAATGGTAATAAAATGTCGAGATATTAAGATTTTAAGATCAGTACCCACTTGGCATCCCGAAAAAAGACAGCAAAGCCAATTAGATTCATTTCTTAAGACCAAATTCCTAGATGTTATACAACAAATGCAAGCAGCGACTAGGTATGATCTGCAACGGCATTGAAACTAATTCTGAGTGTAGTGGAATTTTTGAGTATAGTGTGCATACGCCCAAATGCGTGCCGTCAATGCGGTTCCTCACTCGCCTCACTCCGCCGCCGGCGTCGACACGTGACCAGATCCTCTGGCATTCTCCATAGCTGCCATGTGTCAAAACAAAAATATTTAACATAATTACGAAAACGATTTTGATATATTACCAAAGTATAAATACTACGTTCCTAGAGAATTTAAGGAAAACATTTTAGAATCGATTACAGAAATTATTATACATATAACAGCAACACATTGAAAGTTATAGAAATTCCTCTTAGGTTGATAACTGATATGTATTAAATTCCAAATAAAAAATCTTAAAGTAAAAGGTATTGCTTGGCTAGTTGCCACACGGTCTAGTCGATTACATACTTGTATAAACCCCACAACGTCTTACATAAATTCTTTGTAAGACCATAAGTGTACAAATTAAAACGAAGTCTGTATTTTGTGTCGTATCCCCAATCAATCGCAGCATTAATGGCTCCAACAGCAGCACGTAGCTGAATATTCTTGCGAATGAAATTATCGAGAGAACTGCGAGTCCGGCCCCGGTAGAAGCGGTACAGGTTCGCTCATAAATCTTCATTGCGTGCCGATGACACGCCGCGACACGTCGCTACCGCCGCCGTGGGTTTATACCGCTCTAACGTCGTACATCACAACGGCTCGACGAACCAGAACAATATCTAGAGGACTGCATTAAAACACAAATTCGTCGTATCGTCCATCGTTCAAAAGTTTGTCACTTGTACCGATCCGACAGCTCTCCTCGCGGCCGGCTTCATGATCATTGAAATTTGTATCGCATGCAACGGCGGTAAGGTTAGCTTTATTTCGTTCACTCGGAAAATGAACTCGTTCTTTTCACTTGATTTACAGCAGTGGGATTCGAAAATGTCTTTGGGGCTTCGCCGTCGGGTGCGCCAAATGCGACCTTGGCCGTCGGTGATAGCGCCCAAATCCCGAGGCCGTGGGCGGGCGAGCTCGGGACGACCGTATCCCGACGTGACAGACGACGTCGCGCTGTCGATCACGATAATGTATGTGCCGCGCTGTCAGCTGTCTTAACGCATGAATGATTCACTCCATGATAAATTTTAGCTTATGATTACCTTTCAGACGCGCGTCAATATGTCTGTTTACGTAATTACGACCTCTATATTTAAAGCCTTTCAGTCTGTTTTATTGTGAAACCCCGCACGGAAGCTCGACCGTTTATTTTGACGTGTGCGCGTCTGATTTCGGTCCCCGTGAATGAGCATGATTTATTGCCATCGTTCGAGGGAATGATAAATTGAACTCACGCAACGATCTCTGATACGAAAGCGAAATCTTTAATTTAAAAATATGATTAATTGTGCCTATTAAAATATATTTCGTGTAATGGCAATAAAATTGGCACAAGGAAAATATTCCATTGATTATAAAAATGAAAGCTGAAGATTTCTGTGTGAGACTGTGAATACAAAACAAATGACGGGGTACAGGCCTTAGATTAGTTGATTTATTTCAAACTACCTGACTGCTTCTTCCGCAACTGCGAAAACTGACTCGTCGAAGAGATGGAAATCCTGGATTATTTTCTTAAATATCCAAAAAGAATCCAGCTTCCAGGTTTAAGACCTATAACCAATAAACATAATATGCATGAATGTACGGGGAGGGATACTAGGACTGTGCTAAATGGAGTCTGTTATCTCTGCCTACTCTTCTGGTTTATTTGAATAGTACCTACTTTTATGTTGATAGAAAAGTTTTACTTTCATTTGAGGATTTAGAAAAGGTACATAAATGTTTCTCGCCTATTCTGTTATGTATGTATGTATATAATATATCACACATCCTTGACTATCTGATTATTATCTTCGGTTACATATTACTAAGAATTATATTTTGTTTGTCTGTTGTGTAAAACTTGTCTGTTTAATTTATAAAAAAAAAAAACACATTTCTTGCTTCGTACAGGTTAAATGGGGGTCAAAATGTTTTTACAAAAGAAATAATTTGTTGCCTATGTTATTTATATATATTTAAATAGTTTATAAATACGTCCGCTAAGCTCTGGTGGTTTTATGACATTCAATCTTATATCATCAATTACTTAAAATATAATTTAAAAGAAGTTTGTTTTTAATTATTTCAAGGAAAAGCCTACAGCCCAGTATTCCGTTATTTCACAAACAATAATACTCCTATGACACATGTAAGCTGTATAAAAATTTTGTAAAATTAAAAACAAAGAAAAACTAAAATGTAAATAAAACATTTTTTTTACTAGTAGTAGTACTAATAGTATAAAAACAAAAGAGATGACCAACAAACTAAAGTAAAGGGACGATAAGGAAACTTGTCAAAATAATTGAAAAAATTAATTGACTCGAATCAGTCGACAAGAGGCAGGTCACATCTCTAAAGAATAAATCCGATTTAACGCCAGGCGACGCGACAGATCACGCTCCGTGCGGCGGCGGGTGACAAACGCTGGGAACAAGATTCTATGAAACATCGCATCGAATTAAGTATTACGAATGTTTCTTTATTACTTCTCTCATCTCGTGCGCTTTAACATTTCATTTGAGAAACATCATCATTTGGTGTTAATATGTATATTTTAAAGTGTTTGAATCTCCGATAGTATAAAAGTAGTATGTATGAATGTTTGTAGGTATGCATATTTAGAAGGTATTTATAGAATGAACATGCATGTAGAACTGATCATTCAAATCGTCCTCGTAAAACACGTCATCTGAATGTATCAGAAGAAATTAAGAAATATCAGGGTATGTTTGAAGAATTGCCGTTACCGTTGTTTACATAATTTCTTTCCTGCCAACTGCGTCGCGGTATACCGCTGAACTGTTATTCTAAAATGTGCAGTTTAGGGACCGTATAGAATAGAGCATAGAGAATAAAGCTGCCTTAAAAATCAGCAACACGTTGACGATGTCAGTAAAACCGGTCTTTCAAACCCGAATTTCATATAATCCGCACCAACTTAATATTACTTATTATAATAATCATTAGCTCTTAATCTAATAAGTTATGTAGTCGATACAACTTGGTAGTCAAGTGTATTTAATTGTCAATCAAGAACAGTTTGATAGATACAAACTGTTCCCCTTTTATATCTACTATTTGATACATTTCAAAACATAATTCGTCTAACATCTGTATTAGAAGAATTATTCCATTTGCAATGCATTTCAACCCTAACGGAAATTAGATTTCGGATGTAAAGGATTGAAATCAATATTCCGCATGCTCGGTACAAACAAGTATGGCTCGGGCGGACGCGCCGACAGACGGCGGCGTATGCAGTAAGCATACGTCCATCAAGATCGGAGGCGAGCATACATCAAAGTCAGGCGCGTCTTATCGGGACGTGCGTCGGCCGCATTCACACCGTAAGTGTGCAACGACTAGTGAGTGCACTTTACCCACCAATTTTCTGACAAAGTAACATCTACCTGCAATATTTTGTACCATTTTTAAAATTAAGACATATACGTATTTAAAGATAGGTCAGCAGCAGTGTGGTGAAATAACAGAACTCAGAATACCGGCATACGTCTAATAAGTGTGTGGTGCTGCAAGCCCCGCCTTCTTAACATTTTCTTCCCCTTTCCTTTACTATATCTATTTCTGTTTTCTTCAAAAAATCTGGTTTTCCTTACTTCTTAATTCTTCTTTTTGTGGTGGTTACTTAATATCACTATAATCTTAAAGCCATGAGTTTCGTCAAGTTATCATCGAGTTTGTTCTGCTCGGATGTAATTTGACTGTCACAGGCAAATTATACCACTGGTTGTATATCAGAAAGCTGCAATTTAATTTCATGCATCATTGAAAAGGAATGGTAATAAACTGCCTATTTAATATCATGAATACATTATATTACAATTCAATATAAAATATAAAAATGAATGGCCCTGGCACAAATTGAATATAATTGGCGCATGCAAATGATTAACGTACTCGTTTATGTTGCAATCTTGATAGATATTAAGCAACTTTTCAATTTAGTTTTTAAATTTTAATAAAAACATAATTAAAAGCAATAAAGAACATAACTGACACTACGATTGGACGTTGAAATCGCGTATACTTGTTAGGGAGGCGGGTTTTCGTTTACAACTTATATCACTTGCAGTAGTACAGAAACAAATTGTTTCTGTGTATAGAGAGGGCGAGTTCATAAGAAAAGATGAGGTACGTAAGTGATGAGAGTATTGTCTGCGGCGGTGTCCGCTGCGCAGATGGCACCCGATGTGAGTCGCAGCCGCAGCGCACAAAAAGGCCGGCTGGCAACCCGCAAGCCCATTAACTCTGTTAAAGACAGATCTAAAGATATTATTGTATACCGCATTCGATACGCGCTTTTGCTTCTTAGCTGACTTAAAATAAGGGTAAAATTGCTGAATCTAGTAATTTTATCGCTCGCCGGCTTAATAAACAGGTTCATAAAATTATTGGTAAACCATTAATTACTTATTCAATTGTATTTCATTACAGATTATACGTGTTTATATTATCCTCCATTGGGAATAATTTACCTGCTATAAATTTGTAATAGATTCAATCTACTCATATGAATTTATTTACCGATCTGGCGCGAGCGCCGACATCGCAACAAAATGGCCCATTTGCGATAACGAGTAGCTCTTAATCAGTTTAAATCATGGACTCGATTCCACTTTAAATGGAACCGGTAAAGTTTAATCTACTATCGAAACAGTATCCGTTGCAGGCTGAATACGATTTAAGACTCGTTAATATCATTAGGAAGACAAATTCCCCGGAGTGGCGGCGGCCGGGTCTCGGCGGAGACGTCGCACAAATCAACGCCACATAACAAATGCCCCGATTGGAGAACAAACGATGTCAATATAAAATACTATCCCAATTATTTGGGACAATTCATTAGAGAGAGAGAGCCTCGACGCTTTCCGATTGCCGCGATCAGTCACGCGGCCCGCGACAGATGGGGATCTATCCCGCATGGAGTGCTGGCAAGAAATGGCCGCAGTAAATCAAGCGAGGGCCGACAATCCCGCGCAGTCGCCGGCGATGCATCAAAAGTAATGCCTCGGATACCGCGGCCAGATAATCGAATGCGAGCATCGACTCGTTACGCGGCAAATAAGATGAGGTTCGCGGCCACTCAACGGATCAAACGGCACAAATTGTGCTGCTCTCGATTCTATTTTGACCGGTACGTGAGCTTTTCAAGGAGACGTCTCGCGACTTTTGGTGTAGATAATTTGTACAGAGAAAAAGTGCCAATGGTGATGTTTCATATCGTACTTAAGGTTGAAAGTGCTGCGCAGGCTTAGCTCCCTTGTCGTGGACTAGCGAGCGCCGATAGATCTGTAAAGTTTGCCGCGGACAGGAATATATCGAGCGGTTGCCTCCGTTCGGCTTTATTTATACATAACATCTGTTCGAAGTGGAATCTACCGACGCGGACGGGGAGCGCATTACCGGAGATTTATTCCGCGTCTTAATTGTGAATCGATGGGTTAATGAAGATAAAACCCGCGGCCGTGTTGTAAATTAGCTCGCGTGTCGACTCGTGATTCCGATAAAGGCCTTCTTTATTGCTCTGTTTGTTTTCTCGGGCCTTACTTCAAAGGGAACGGAGATAAACTTTAGTTTTATGCGAATGTATTTATTGGCGCGCTTTAAAATGTAAGTTTTACATTAAAGCGACTTAAGAACTGATGTACGCGAGCATTAAGATGCACCCGAAAGATCAACGTGTCTGTCGATAGATAGAGCGGAGACGTAGAACGTGGACGGAGACAAATTAACGATGCACCGACAATGGCTGTAATTAAGCGGACTACTTATAAATCAACCGCAAACTCATTCATAGAGGCGGATGCAAAGACAGATAAATCGTTTCGGCACCTAGAATTCTATAAGTTATTATTGACGAAAGCAGTGTCTTTATAAATCCTTGTTCGCATCTAGTAATCATCTAACTTACCTCAAAAAGTATCCAGACATCATTCATGTCCTGATATAATCTAACTGCTCTTTTTACATTGATCGAGTATCGTACTCCACTCGACTAGTGTCTGTGTCGATGCGAGGCGTCCGAGTGCAAGCGGGGAGCGGACAAACCCTCGCGCGGTCACATTCGGATCTAATGGCCGAGATTCGACAAGTACAAATGGCCTCCGTGACAAATGGCCTGCGGACGACCCCGCGTCCGATGAGCCATCGTAAGTTCAAACAACAGACAAGGCGATATCAGACATAAAGCGTACGCTCGTTAATATTTCATGTCTATTGAAATTTGAGTCAGTTTACTGATATTTACATTTAATGGGACGTTTTAAAATGGTTTTTATGAGAGATTTATTATTTTCTTTTATTTATTTCGAGACAATAAGATCGATTTTCGATTGGCGTAAAAGAATATGGAAGCCACGAACAATAAGTGTTGTATACTGTGTGTGAGATTGCTCAGTTCCCAGTGCGATTCCGATCGAAGCCTTTATCCAGCATCAATTCACAAAAGGGCCTGGTAATATAACGGGACGCTTCGCAAACCTATCTCGAACGGCCACTTCCTCAAACGAATTCATGGAGTATCAGATCCGGTCGCCGCGGAGACCCTCGGCTTATGAAACTGCTGTGATTTATGTGTTTTGTGGAACATCGTCGAGTCGCGACCTCGACGTAGTAAATTGCTTTATTGCTCGGTCGATGTCGATCGGACACCGTAGATATTGCTTTTGTGAGATCCTTTATTTTTTTCTTAGATTCGAAACATCCTCGGTGGAATCGTAAGACCGTTAGGAGCGACGAGGATATAAATCTCTCGGAAACGTAGATGCAGGCGATTCGTCTTCTAATGAAGAAAAGTGCGCCCCCAGGATGGTTTATCGTCGATCTGTGTAATTAAAACGTTACCCGGAGGAAATGTGCGGTAATAACAATAAATCTAAAGCGCTCGTAACTCCGGAGTCGTGTCGAGACGCGACGTTAGTAATTGCGCCATTCGAGAGCCGACGAGAATGCGGCGTGTTGGTGAATATTTGATGACGGCTAATGAATCAAAGGTCCTCCCTCCCGCCCCTCACCCCTCGCACTAAATGAATCCTCGGACCGTCTGCCCCTCGCTGCCGGCGGCGGATATTTTAAACAACAAAGTGACAAGCGGAGAGATTAGTTGTTGAGGGCTTTAATTTGATTGTCATGAATTTTGAAATTGTCGAGTCATTGTCTGTAATGTAATTTTTCCAACAAATTTATAGCAATTGAAGTTCAAAAATAACAGATACAGTACGGAATATTTAAATCTTAAATAATAAAAAGAAACATTATCTATTTCAGAATTTTTTAATTCATAGTGTTAATAATATAAATAAATACTCATTAAAATTAAAATTAGTTAATAAAATTTACACACTATTAAACCAAATTATTAAAACTTCGTGAGACATTGTTGAAATTAAACCATAAATTATCTAGCCTAATGATATTTACAGTTTACAGGGTAAATGACTGCAATGGCACAATACTGAACTATCCTATCAGGCTACAAAAACACTCACGTGAGAATTTTCAATTTAATGAACACGTGTAAATAAGATCGCAATTCTTTGACGCATTGTAGCAAAAACATTAACGTTTGTTTCGGCAAACATTGCTGAAGCACCACAAAACCGTGGCAACCCCAACGTAAACGAATAAAGAGAACGTTCTTATTTTATCATAATTATAAAACGCTTGATAACTACAAATTCTTAGTCGAAGAATTAGTGTCGTTGCTTTTAACAAATTCGTATGTGCGTAAAAGATCTTCGTTAAGGTACCTACAGAAGCTTTGCGAATTTTTTTTACCGTGCGAAATATTATTTCTGGTCTAGAGATTCGCTTACAAACATATAACCAAGCGTTAACATTGCCTAAATGATGTTTATACAAATAATACTTGAATTGTTTGATGTAAAATATGTAATGCAATTTATTTTCTTGCGTTTATTGGTGATTTTAACAGGTGGACTTATTTTTAATCGGATAATAATACAGTGGCGTCGATTGCGAACTATATTTTATATTGGTTTCCTTAAGCGTACCTTCTCCAATATCCTCAAGTCTTCGTAAAACAATCTAATCAAAATGCGAGAACTATAGAAACATTACATCATCTTGACTCACAAATTCCATAGATAAACTACGTTCTGCTTTGGTAATTTTTTTTAATAAAAAATAAAAAAAACTTAAATCGTACTTTGAATTGTTCTTAATTATATGGATTTCCTCACTGCAAATAATAAGACATATCCAATTCATTTGTAGCTCTGCGGGCTAATGTTTATTGCTAGATGCCCCTCGCTATCGACAAGATAGTGGTGTTAGCTACGGTTCATTAATTCCACGTTGATGCAATAAAGTCCGCTGTTCACTTGCCTCGCTCTCGCTAATTTACACGCTGAGATAGAAAACGTTATTAGTGCCAAGTTAAAGGTGTAGCAGGGAAGAGAAGTATTTATAATTATTTCAATTAACCATTGCAAGTGTCGATAAAAGCTTGGCTAGAGTTAATGTCAGCGCAGTGAACATGTCAAACGACTGTTGCACGTTGACGTTGGAGAAATAATTATATTTAAGATATCAACTTCATATCATTTCAATTGTTTAATTAACATCGTTAAATAGCATGCTTACATTTAATCCATTCCTTACTTTAATTTATATAATAATTTGTTTTCAATTGGGATATGAAAACTAGCATTTTTTTAAATTTCAGGTATCATTTCAATGTTAAAATTTAGTTTCAAAGTATACAATATTCGAATAATATTTCGTACCGTTATCGCAACAGCCTTAAAATTGGATTATATTCTAATCATATCAATACATATTTGTATTAAATAGCAATAGCTTGATTTTCCTTGTGTTATGTTCCCTTTAAGAAATATAATGAGTTTTTATTTATTGTTTTCACCTTTTTTGCTCGATTAACAAGAGGGAGGTATGTTAACATGTACTACGTGTGGGTCTGTGTGTCACTGTAAACCTCTAAAGCCTAAGCGGCTGGATGGATTTAGAAAAGTAAGATGTTATTCGATTTGTATTTTCCCCGGAGTGTCATAGTGGTACAGTCATTCTGGCTTACTGTTTTTTTTTTTTAGATTTAATACTAGATTATTAAAGGTTCGAGTTATTGTATTGTTAAGGTCTTTTAGGTATTGTCTTTATTATACTTTTGATACTGTAGACCGCTTCCTCCTACTAAGGATTTTTTCAGACCTGTAGTGTAGGTTTTAAGATATCCTATTTAGGCCTGCACTGCGCAGCAGAAAATCGCACGATAAAACAAAAAATCTTATGTAGAAAAATTTATTTTATAAACATGCCCATGATAGCCATAAGCGATGAACGAAGTCGTGCAAAGGTTCCAAAGCTTACAACGAATATAAAACAAGTTCGCTCAACGAGTGGCCATTAGTAAGAACATTTGTTCGTGGACTGCGGCGCGATAGGATCTACTGCGGTCCGGCTAATGAGCCTGTCGTCTTCTACGCTTTGCGCCCGGCCCTGAGACGTAAAGTGTTAGAACGTTACAGATACTGTTAACGATTGCGAGTCGCCAATCGGCATACTGTAACGTAAGTTTTGTTTTATTAGTGTTTCATTCAAATGAGCTCACTGACTTTATTCTGAATTATATAGTTACTGAATGTTTTATTTCACTATTTCTATTTTACGTAATACGGCATTTACGCCAAAATTATTACCAACTTAACATCACACCAACTGCTCGCTCATTTATATCCTCATTACATAAAAAACTGGAGTTGTAAAATAATATCCCCATTATAAAAGCATGTCTGAGCAATCATTCTTAAGTCACATCGCAACATTGGCGTAACAAAGATGTCACTCACCTCAGAACAGCCATTTATTCGCGAAAGTACCCAGTAAACTAGGTACATAAATTATTTTGTCTGCCTCGCCAAGTGTAAGGAACTCCTCAGGAATTTATTACCATGTCGCCGTCCAATGCATTAGCGCTAGCGGTAAGGCCTTAATATTTTTATTACTACTAAATGATTTGCTCCAATTAAACTAGGGCTTAATATAATAGTGGTGATATAGATGTCATATATCAATACTGCTTTGAAGGGCTCTGCTGTCGGTTTCATTTGAATATATCTTGTTAATTTGGTGTTATTGTTTATTTTACTAAAACATTCTGAAATTACTTGAGGTAAATGGGACAGTTAACCATAAGATATCGTCTCGTCTAAGATCTCATGAGTGTTTTTCTTTTCTTAATACGGTGGAAAAAACTGCGATCGCCAACCCGCCTGCCAAACGTGGCGATTATGGCACATTTCCCCCAATGATGCAATCAATGGGGGAGGCCTATGTCCAGCAGTGGACGATCATAGGCTGAGGAACCATAAGATAAAGTGTGAGGCTGCATTGGCTAATAATGCGATTGCGCACTGTATGCTCACCACGAGCAATGTAGTGGGCTATATTTTCGTTTCACTTGTGCCACACAACAGAGGAAAAATAGTAGCGAGTGCCGACAGCCATTTTGTATAAAGCAAGGGGATGGTTTAAAATATTACACATCGCGAGAAAATGTATTTTTTGCTGAAGGTGTGGGGCGCAAGTTTATTTATGAAGGATGACAGATCTAATTTTTCTTGGCTTTCATGTGAGCATAGGATCTTTAGGGGGTCAGAGGGAACACAATAGTTCTCCGTCATGGGTTCTTCTCAGAAATGATTAACTATGAAAATTTCCTCTTCGTATCCAGAAGAAACAAATGATTTTATTAATATTTCTTTTGCAGTCTATTACATCATAAATCAAAAATTAAAAGTTTTAAAATAATTCATTCGAATGTGCAGGTTGTTATGAAGATAGAAAAAGTTGACTGTAGTGAGTTGTGTTGTGAAATGTTATTAGTAAATTTATTACGTAATCTAACTGTTACTTAAGATCTAAATCTTAAATCCTAAAACATAAACCATTGGATTAGACTGAAATTACGAGCCAAAGAAAAAATGACGTTAAGGTTTCAAACAATTGACTCTTAGCTCGGTACTACTTAAAAGCCACATGATGCGGGAATCTGGAGGCCGTAAACTCACGAGTTAGAGGCTTCAACTATCGCCCTCGATAGGTGAAGCGGAAACTGCGGCTAAGGCGAAATAATTTACTTCAAGAGCAAGTTTTTAGTAGGACGCGTCGCGGGTTCCAGCGGGGCCATAAATTCTGCACATCGCATAAATATCGTGGTGCAGCCTCCGAAATCACTTCGGATAGATAAGACATAGTCACTCCGCAGCCGCCTCTGTTTTGGTGCAACTTGGTTCAATAAAGTGGGAGCCAACAGTCACAAGTTACTATTAGAGAATTTCAGTAGGGGTATGTCGTTTAAGTTGTAAAGTAAGGTTACCAGTATTTAAGTAACTGGTCACATACAAAATTATGTCATAAATTTAATATTATTTTTCTTATTATCGTCACAACAAACGTCTATTGGCCAAAGGTAATTCAAAGTTCAAAGTCTTCAATAAATACTAGGTCGATGCTGGCCCTATACTTTAAAACAGTGGTAGTAGAATATTTTCTAAACAAATACCGCATAAATATATCATACGTAGGCCTTTTATTAGACGGTTTTCAACTAATTACTTCAAAAATTCTTTGTAATTACTCACTTATGCTGGTACTCACTAAGTACTCACTAGGTAAGAAAGTTTTAGATATTAAGAAATCAATAAAAGTAAATAAATCATACAGTTCTACCAATCCGTGTACCGTGTAGCATATATCTGTGAGTTATTTCACTGGGATGATATATGTGGCAATTTCTTTGAATAATACATGCGCTATATTTCAGGTCTACGCGCGTAGGCCGTAACGCGTAGCCACTCGACAACGCTCGGGGAAGACGCTATTCATCATTTCACTTATTAAAACAGAATCACAGTCACTTTTACTTAGTAACCGATTAGAAAAAAAAAACAATAGAGTTTAGAGGTATTAATTATAATTATGACATTGCGGTATTGAAACATGTACATATATATTTAACTATTCTGTTGTAACTTAACCTTCTTAGTTTAAGAATCCACAAAACGGCTATTAACCTCTTAATTTGTGAAAAAGATAAGATCAATTCATTTTAACAAAAGAAAACATCTTTTTAAGACTTAAAAAAATTACTAACATCAAAAATTCAACAGGATTAATCGGACAAACCACCGCGTCGATTGACAATTATAAATTAACAAGCGTTTAAAGATAGAAAAAACCGTCACCTGGACGTTTTTGTGCAATTCAACATGTGCCAGGCAACAAAAAGATACCAATGGCATGCCAATTTATCACGCAGGTCTTGGCCTTTTAAGACAGATAATATATTGGGACATTAGAGTATAATAGACGATCCATTGAGCAATTTATCATGTTTTTTGTTACAAAATTATTTTTGCCGCTCTCTGCGCGATATCATCATGGGATAAGGTTGAATTTGAAATATTTTCAAACACTCAAAATATTCACAACCTTTCGCCCGACACGTAGACTAAGAGCGAGTGCGTGTCGGTAAATTATATTAAATCACGTTAATGTATTATTTGTAGGCCATAAACGTCACATCGTAAAGGATACGGAAGATCAAAATGAAGGTTCATCGATAATAATTTGTTTCATTTTGTTACACCGACAGTAACAAAACTGTTGATTTAAATATACATGTTCACACCAAATATAAAGAACTTCAATCAAATCTCGAATGGCAAATACGCTGCCCATAACTATCTAACGAGATAAACTGAAAAGTATGTTTCCTTTTTCCCATCCTTTTTATACGAGAAGGAGGCAAAAGCAAGCGGTTACCTAAGTGACCGATATCCATAGACATCTGCAACAAACGTTTGCGAGTTGCAGATGCTTTTCCTAACTTAAATAGATAAAAGAAGGGATAGACAGAAAAATGGACATAACCTTCTCCTATCCATCCCCTTCCTCGGTAAATCCTGACTACCTTCCCACTTTCTTGGGAAGGGGAAGAGAACTAAAACTAGACTTCCAGCAACTCCGACACGCAGAATACTTCTACTTCAACTGGACGACTGTCTTCTTTGAAGTCGTGGTATTTCACCGGTCGAGCGGGCCATTCGCACAACTGAAGTTGTTGTGGATTCTAACGCTGTAAAAATAATACAATATTTAAGGCCTCCGCATCTCTCTTATCAGACGAAAGGTAGAATAATTCTACTTCAATTCTACTTCTGTGAGGTCGTGACATTTGATAGGCCCACCCACTAGTACAACATTTACTGCCACCGCTATATGTCCCTATTTAACTTTAACACGACATTTGGTTTTAGTCGTATAATGCTGGCTATAAGAAACATTTAACGATGTAGAGTATAGCAGTGCTGTACACGTTAAGTCAACAGTACGATTCCCGCAATGTTCTCTCATTACTGCGTAAATGACATTTGTATGTTTACGAGAACGCGCCGTCAAAATTGTCGCGGCCGTAGCTCGACACGTTCAGGACGAGTCTCATAAACAGGCGCGTTAGAGCTCGACTCCGCTGAGTGCAGCTCTTAAAAGTCGTAAAAGGCGCCATAAGGTTGAGTTATGGTCTCAACGCGACCTGTTGTAATGAATATGGTCGTCGGTATATTTCAATTTAGCTTTGAGGTGGAAACGTTACTGTGTAAATACAAACGGCAGACCTGCACATGATAAAATCAACTTTATTCTCATCGGTATAAACATTAGTATTACTTGAAATGTATATCACATTGAGTTGGTAGCGCATCGCATACTAGAGCAGTCGAAAGTATTCTTTATGTAAATAAGGCCGCGGATAACGGTGCTCGTAATTTTGACGTAATCATAATAAGTATTTATTGTTGAACAGCGGCCGAGACTACGAGGAAACCTGAATGTAGTTGTATAATTTGTCGTTCGGTGCAGTATAAAGCCGCAAATCATGCCAAACAAAGACGTAATACAAACAGAGAATTTTTGTTCTAATATTTCAATTATACTTTTTCTTTTGGCATCATGGAACTGAAAAACTACTTGAAATACGACGAAGACCATTTAACAAGACGAAAATACAGGTTGTATGATAAGTTAAACTTTATTATTTTATATAGTTTTAATAGTTTATTATAAGATGCAGTGTGTGGCGTTATCAAACGGTTGATAAAATAATCAAATTAACATTTCCAGCAGTCAGCAATCGTTCAAAAATCAGCTTATATATCGTGATTGTGATCACTGATTACATTAGTAATTTTAAATCATTATTTTAACAAATGAGGCAATTTGATGAAATCACTAAAATGATAATTATTTTTAAAACTTTATTCATATTAATCTAACACGTAAAGATAAGGTTTACGAACATGATAACCATCAATAAAAACATTAGATGTTTTACAGTTGTGCAATTTTTAAGGAAAATTAAAAGATATGTTATCGAATTAAGATATGATTCGATCTTTTTACATCAGCTGTTTTCGTAACGTTGATGAATTTAAGCAAGTCGGTAATTAATATTGTGAAATCGGGAAATCCATACATAATCAGCAAGTCTTCATAAGATCATTACATTTTTATCTATTGACGTCATCAGTAAAATAAATCATACGGCTATTGTAAAGTAATGGTATTTATAATTTATTACTATGTATACGTTTTTGACTTATAAGTAAAGTTTTTGAATCTGATAAATTATATACGTAACTAAGGATTGTACGTTTTCTGTTCCGTTGTATTCTTAACGCGTGTTCATCGTCTAACGATGATGGCCTAAAATTTCGTGGAAGAGCAACAATGCATTACATCTGATCGAACGAGGGTATTAAATATTGTCTTTGTATTATTGTCATACTCCATATACATCCATATTAAATAAGACGTGATGAGAAGCTGAGACAATCAGCTTCACATCATGTGTTACTAAATAAGGAGAAAAACGAATATGCAAATGTTTATTAAGTGATCGCTATTAACCCTAATCAACCCCAGGAAATTAAAATTTCATGCTAGATAAGTTACTTAAGAAGATAGTTTGGAAGGGACAGGAAGAGAGAAGGAGGAAATGCTATATTGAGTTCATAGTTCTTCTAAGTCGAGGTAATCCAATCGTTCTATAGCGGCTGTGTGACTTTACTATTTTTGAACTTGGTGCTGTTTGTTTAACAGCTTTTACTTATTTATTGTGTTAACTGTTATGAAGTACATATAAATACAACGCACAAGTCATTCCAGCGAAATATTGCTACTATTATTAATGTCAAAAGTCGGTCCACTGACTGTATGTTTGTGCAATAAAAATGTAACATATTCATTTATGTAACATACTAATTTACCGGCACCATTTAGCATTAGGGCGCGGTCGGAGTTGTGATATACAGGCTGTTTCATTACGTCGCGCGCGTCGTGGCCGGGCGATAATTCAAAATTATTGCCCGTTTTATGAGGCGACCGGTGCGTCGGAGGAGGGGATGGAACAACCATTACAGCTTACGTATTTTTTTTTCTGCGTGATGTTAGGTTTTTATGACATTTATTTGCAGAGTCGGGAAATATTCGAAACAAACGTTGTCATTCAATCATTTATTTTCATTTGTTACAAAATTAACATGTAAATTCGCTGGAAAATGACGGTTCTTATGCCATAGTTGTAGATTGATGAGATCTCATTTTAATGCTTTGTTCTTTACTGCACTGCACTGTCTTTTATCACTCATTACAAATTTATTACTCTACAATGACATTCAATTAATTCTAATGCAATACATGTCACCCAGAAAAATATGAATCCGCTATCATCGTCCGACAAGGCCAATTTATCCAGCAACAATATTTATTTAAAGTCATAAATTTCCCGCCTGCCTACCGCCGGCTCCCTCGGAATCGCAACAAAAGAAGCGCGTTTATCATCGCCGCAGAAAAAACGCGAACACACCACGACACCGCTTATTTATTTATGAGCTCGATTCATACTCGAGACCCTCTTCACTACGGCACAATATTGAGCGATCGATATCGGCTCATTTCGCTGTACGGCACACTGCGCGAACACAAAGCGAAGTGTCAAAAAAACCGACCCAAGTGTCAGCCGACTGTGACAGACGACAGCTGTGGGGTGCTCGACAATATGAGTAACGTCAATTCATCAAGTCGTCGACAATGACGCTTTCTGAGGCGGTTACCCTACACTGGATACCACAGAGTAATTTTGTTTCATATTGTATATCGGCCAAACGAGAATTTACGGTGGATTTTTGTAGAAGATTTTTACACTCTATTTTAAGTGGGGTGACAATCAGTTATGGTGTGAGTAAAATAGACAGCCGTGGTAAATTGACAATAGTAGTGATTTAGAGGCGAAGTATAGGGTAAGCTAACCATAAAAGCTCTAATGACAAACACGCATTTCACGCTATAGAATAAGATGAGGTGATTGTGGCAAATTTGATGTAGGTTTCGTGTTACAATAAATAGATGAATTTAATCTTGATTTATTTTATAATCTTATGTCATGCATTAACGTGGCTTTGTGGCTTGTGAATCATATAATACTTATATCGATTACACGTATATGGTTATTAATTGGATTTAAGATAATTGTCATAGGCCAATGAAATTTCATTTCGCTTCTTAAGTTCAATTAACACCTCGACCAATTGGTGTCTCTTTACGTTTAGTGATTATCATGAGTTCATTTAACGTTATGTAAAAAGACACACACAAACACGCACGCACATTCTATTAACTTCAAATACAAAGCACAATCGCCCTCGCCAGCAGAATGAGAGTGTGAGGTCCGCTTCCTGCGCCTTCAAAACATCTGAATTGTGTAAACATCACTCATCATTGTGACAATAAAGTGACACATGTGATTATAACATCAAAACCCAAAATGGTATTTACTACGATGAAATAAAGTTGCAAATGAGTTGCAGGAGTGTACAATACAATCAACACCGAGTCAATTCTGTTAAAGTGTAACCAAGTAATGGATTGGCCGATTGTTGTCCGCAAGGTGGCTGTGGGTGGTCATTTAAAGAAAAATGGATTGTAAAAAATATACTAAGATTGTATACTTTATTTTATATCTGCACACACTCTTCAACATACTTAGTTTTCGTACAAAGCTGCCGCATGTTGTTGGCCAGTATTCGCTGTTGTGCATCTATACATTACACGTACCTAATTGGATAACATAACTAACCCCCCCCCCCCGTGTCTGGTCCTCGACAAAATTCATAAAATTTGTCGATCCAATGAGTTTCTAACATCCAATAATTTACATGTGCAGATTAAAAATGCTTGTAGAAAATTAACTTGCTAATATATGTAATAAAATTATTTACTAAAACAATTTAAAATAAAAAATAAGCAATAAAAGGGTATAAAAATTTAATTTTAAAAATAAAACATAGACCACAAACAGAAAATTTATTTTATTATCATATTTACGTACCATTTATTAGAACACTTAAGGGGAAATACCACCATAAAAGTCATTACGGCGTTGCCACCGAGTGCCTACGGACAATAAAATAAAATATGCTTATCGCAAAAGCCGTAACGACGCCTTAAGTCAGTTGTGTTTGAACTGTGTGACAAATAAAAGCGTTGATAGTGCTTGGGTATTATAATAGTAGACTCGTTTCGCCCTTAGCCTTTTACTGTTTTATTTAACGTGTTTACAAGTTTTAAGGCATTCCTTTAACTTTAATGCATCACTTGCTCATCTTTTTTTATACATTTTCAGTAAACAAGATCAACTTGCGAATGATGTTACAATTTTAGGTCCTAAAACTTATTTCTTTTTACAAAACACCATAAAGAGGTTTGTTCCATTACAATCTTCGATCAGCGTTTAAAGAATATTGGCGGTTGCAAGCAACAGGTTCATAATCTGCGTTTATGCTCGCAAAACGGTGTTATGTTATTGAAAATTGAATTATACAACAAAATAAAAATAAACGTCCGCACATTACAGGTGTAATTCCGAAAGCCGTATACAGATATCAGGCGACTGGTGTCCGTCTGTCCGTGCATTATCTCGGCTCGTATTTCAACGTCCGTCGTCTTGTTTTATTTCCCGCCGCGTTTTAACAAGAAGCGCCGACTTTATCTGTTATGACTACTAACTTGAAGTGTAAATAGCTCTCGCCGTGACCGACTCACAAATTTTGTTACTTGTTATTTTAGTTTAATGAAGGGTTTATTTACTCGTCATGTCCACCAATGAAGGAGCAGGAATATAATCATTTTTATTCATTGTGTGCCTAGGTACATGGATAAACATTTTTTTTAATAAATAAATTAATTCTCACATGTATTATTTTTATTCGGTTTTAATAAAGGTTCCTATCCTTTTTCAAACCTTATCTCCTTTTCACTGAACACAATACTTAGTCTATTTTAATATACTATTATTAACAGTAGTAGAGCCCGGAACAATAACATCTATTGACGAATGGGCCGAATGGGGTGAGATGTAGAAGTATTCTGCGTTTCATTTGATGAGTGAGATGTCGGAGGCCTAATTCTAGTTCTTTTCCTCTTCCTATACTTCTCTAATACGTAAAGGAAGGAAAGAGGGTTTGACGTCGTAGGCGATGGATAGGAAAAGCGAATATGCTTTTTTGTTTCCTCCTCTACCCATTAAAGGTAGAAAACGCATCGGCAACTCATAAGCTTGTTTCAAATGTTTATGGGCACATCAGGGCAACCGCATGCACGTTTACTACCTTCTGCTATTAAAATACAACCTATTGCCACACACCGATTTTTTATGGTGATGCTACCCGTTGTCATTTGCAACAAACAGAAGAATAATGAAAGCGTTACCAGCCATTGAGTAAAAAAGAGGAGAGGTTAAAAGAAGGAAAAGAAGAAGAGAAGGAGATAAGAATGAATTTTTCTTTACACCTCTCATGACACAAGTGTAGAAGTTTAAACTCCTGTACTTCATGTCGGTCGAGCGCGCTTATTTATGTTACATCTGCTTATAATGATGCTGGATACTGGATAATTAACTACTTTTCTGATCACACCTAACCTAACTCTCATAGAGGGTATTCTCATAGATCATATATTAAATTATCTGTTCTTTGTATAACTTTCCTTCTACAACACAAAAAAAAATAAGCGCAATATACAAGGTCAATAATATTTTTTTAAGTCATTGTTAGTCATAACGACCAACAATATATGCTTGCCATTTAAATACTCCCGCACAAAGTTAATTTATTTTAATTAATAACAGTATAACATTTTAGAGTTAGATATCTTCAAGTATATAAGCAATTTTAAACACGATTAGGTTATAAAAATAACTACACCTCTAATAAAGTAATTGGTTCCGTTCTTTACGATTACAAATCACGAAGGGCTGAGTGTACACCAGAGACGTTGGTATAACTTACTCAACGGGGGATTAATTCAAACATTTTTTTATAAATGAGGTTAATGTAACCATATTTTAGATGAAAAAGGTATAATACGCCAGATACTATCATTTATAATTTTTGAAAAAATATACTCAGGAAGCGCTCGAACCCGTGTGCCAAGCGTGGCGATTATACCACATTTCCCCCCCAATTATGCGATCAATGATATAGATGCGAGGCTGGGATAGATGGATGGATAGATATTAAGAAATCTACCTCGACTGAGCATCGAACGTAAGTCCTATTTGTAATCGCTATGAACTCTAGCCGTTACGCTTTGGAGATGTAGGTCATAGAGTTTTCAGTAAACGAGTTATCATTATAGACATTCAAATTAATATATAGCTAAATGTACATCGACAATTATTTATCTCGTCAGATTAATTACTTTTGCATTAAAATTTTATTTATGAATATTTTCCATTTATAATCCGTCTATAACGTTATAACGTATAAAATTATACGTTGATTAAAATGATCAACAACGTGGCAACATATCTTATCCGTCGAAACGCCACATCAATAAATTATTGCTAAGTGAAACACAAACGATAATGTCAGTAGAGTAAACAGGAGTCCCCTTTACAATTGTACAAACACTGACCCAACGGTTATTAGGGCCAACTTTATGTTACGAACCCTAATTTATAACATAGTAAATACACATCAAACTCAAACCTATTTCTAAGGCATACGGTCTGAATTTGTATAAAAATAGTCAGTAGATACGATCTTTTTCAGTATCGATGAAAAGGAAACGAGTCCATCCATCATCGGTAAGTGATCGATGAGGTCTACCCAAATATTTGAATTATTTGATATTTGAGCGAGGCGGGAACGACTGTAGGCACTTGCCACCGTTGGGGAAAATAAAATTATATATTGATTTTCTTATGTTAAGACGTTCTAACCTAAAAATGTTGATGGAATTAATTCAAAAACGATTTTTGATTAAAAGCGATCAAATTTATTTATTATGACTTTCAGTTTTCGCTTTCTGCGTGCTTTAAGTATTTACATCAACTAACATTATACAGAAGAATATTTCATATGACGTTTAAGATCTTTTAACAGTGGTAGAGTCCGCAACAACAACATCTGTTGCTCGAATGGCCCGCTCGACCGGTGAAATACCACGACCTC
>DWLR01000857.1:0-21525 GCA_018246295.1 Papilio alexanor hazarajatica | reverse complement strand
AGGGGCCTTCAAGCAGAGAGTGTACTTCCTCCTTAAAGGCCGGCAACGCATCTGCAGTTCCTCTGGTGTTGTGGATGACCATGGGCGTCGGTTCACTAAATGTTAGGCGACCCGCTGCTCGTTTGCCTCCCTTATTCTATAAAAAAAAAATCCTGCTGCTGTTCGTTATTGCACCACACGCCGAGATCCATATACCATCCCCAGCACCTACATGGTTGGCATGGCACAATCGTTCGTAAACCGTACGATTGTGTATTGACAATTGCCTGGTCCTTCCTATGTTGTCTTGCTACATAAAGACAGGCTACACGTCTCTAACCCTTATTGTTTTTTACTCGTTACTCCAACATGGGTTGGTCAGGGAATTTGGGTGCGGGGTTTGTTTATTTCTTCATTTTTAATTCTTTTATTTTAACCCTAGTGGTTTGCAGCTGTGCTTAAAATAAACCTCTGAGACGATGATTTACTCTATCAAAATTTGTTATTTTCAGAGTTAAAATATATCGTTTCTCAACGAGGCAAACCATTAATAGTATACTGCGGGAATAGATACAGTTTAAAGAATCCCAAGTCTTTTAAAAAGCAATGGCGTTGCACCAAATGGGCCAGCGGTTGTCGCGCCTGTCTTCATGTCGTAGAAGACGAAATAATTCACGTTAGGAATATTCATTACCATCGTTAATTTTAACACATTAATAAAAAGTTAGTACATAACATGTTAAAAGTTGACGACAGAAAGACGACATAAAGAGGACGTCGGTTACGCAACGGGAAGGAGCGAGGAAGGTAAACCAGACTATGCCATGATTGTGGCAAGTCAAAACAAGACAAGTCGCAATAATGTCTATTATATTTTGTGCTGTAATAATTGTATAGATTTGTCGACAAGTAAAGAAATCAACTACCATTATTCCTTCATTATCAGTCATATATGTTTCAAGAATCTCTCATAAAAATTGGGTTAAGTGTTCAAAATAAACCGGTGATTGCCTAGCCTGCGTGCGTTATAACGAGGTCCTTTTTAACCGACTTCAAAAGAAGAAGGTCGTCATTGCCGAACCAATTTCAAAAAATTTTCTTTTGTTGTAAAGAGGACATTCGCGAGGACATTGGTTTTTTAATTTTTTGTTTATTTATTGAAAAACCAACAGCGTATATAAAACAAAAATTACAAAATGTGCAATTCCAAAAATGAGGCCGTTTTTCATTTTCATATTTTTATTTCTGATATAATTATAACACACACACACACATATATATGAAAAATGTTAATGTTAAAGTTAATATTGATTTAGATTTCTTATTAAACTTACTTATGTTTTTTATACTTTTCATTAATTATTTGATTTTTTTAACTTTAAGTATACTTTAATTTAAAGTGTTTTTCTTACTCGGTCACTGTTTAAAATGTGTCGTTTATAATACTAAAGTTTAAGGAAATAAAGCATGTACATACATTGTATCATCTTTTGTATTTACCTTATTACCATTTAACTTATTGACAAAGTAAAATAGAAGTAAGGATATATAAATACATTATATTTAAATATGAACCAATATACATATTTATAACTGTTTGATTTTATTAACAGTAAAGTTATATATATTGATAAAAAAAGATTGCGATGTGCAACAGTATCATTTTATTAGAAAGACAATTAGAAAAAGCGGGACGTGAAAATTAAGTAATGATATGAAAACGATGTGTTATTAATAAATAACAAAAATATTTTAGATAAATTAGGCTGAGCTAAGGATTTCAAACGAAATGTACAAAGGTCAATGTAAAATCTATAATTACATGGTTTAATTTTATTCTAACGCAAAATCCGTCTGTAGAATAAGTCTTTGAATTCGAAGCACTTATGTGAGAAATAGCGCATTTCATCCGTCCCTATTGGCGAGAGCATATTTTATTCTAGAAGGAAACTAGTGATTGGGTTGTGTTATAGAGTGTCGATACGGAATTCGTATTTATTCTACACTGCTACGAAAAAAATACGTCGAATTATTTCTCTATTTCTCTCTCAAGAGATTTTCTGCATGTTTTCCTTCAACTAATGTTTCTTGACAGTTTTATTGTGGCAGTGGGGGATAAATCAGAATTTGCTTTTAATACTATAATTATTAGTTGTTGCAGGTGTATTATTTACGATATCGAGCCGTGGCAATCGACTACTGAACTACAATGGGTATGAGTTTAGTCTGAACACTCCCAATCAGTTGCGGCAGCGGTGGATCTGTTGTAAGTGGGCGCGCGCGTGCCGCTGCCGAGCTTACATCATCACCGTCGAAGATAAAATACTCAAAGTCAGGGACGACCACACACACTGACATAAAACTATAATAAAATCTAAACAAAAAAGGTCACACGAATTTTGGACGTTCCTGATAATTTCGTAAAGGCTCTTTAATAACGATTCCTTAGATTCGTTAGTGTTCTTATATACTACGTTAAGGTTAAGTATTTCAATAGCTTTGGTAATGGATTTTGTTTTGTATTTAACTGTTTTCTGAATTAATTTTCTCGATGGTACTAATGATTCATGATCCTTTTTATTTAAAAGTGAAAAAAAAATGTACTTGTTATGTTTTCTATTGCATTACTTAATAAATTCATTTGTGAAACTGGTTTTTAGAGAATTCCGTAATTATTACTGTGGCGTGACATACATACTAAGTGCGGCTGCGCTGACTCACTCTGACATCGGTCGCCGTAGCGTACGGGCGTACAGATAGTGCTGCGCTATGTATTATTGGTTGTTTACGTCAAATGACTGTTTATTTAATAAACAAATAAGCGAACATTTACTATGTGTAAAGTTAAAGGTTTGCTTGTTTGCTTTCACCTGAGACCTAGTTAGTACGAATAACAAGGAATAATACAGCGCAAAAATGTCATTCGATTGGCTTGTACACCAAACGCTTGATAATTCATTGCATCCAAAAAAATAATTAAATGCTATATAGAAGCCGTGCCTTGTTTTTTGATTACAGGTCCATTTTCTGTTATATTTCAGATTTCAACAAATATTAATCAAATATTTTTTACTAAAATAAAATGAAAATGTTTACATTTGCATTGAACATGATTCGATATATTTCATGCTTGCAGTTGTTTTCTCCAAATCTTCACGCGGTTTCCCCATCATATACTACAAAGGACACAAGTTTCTCTCCAACCATTAGCACGGCAACAAGAAGAGATGGCTTTGCAGCAAATGGGCGTCACGGACATGCTGCAGAGCTTCCCTGTACACATGTGAAAATCAGCTTATCAAAGTTGTTAATACGCATAACCATTAAAGTATTTAAAATTCATCCATTTTTATGAGTTTTTTTAAAAGGTATTTTCGAGTTTGGATGCTTTGATAGCTTTTGTGTACAAAGGAGCAAAAGTAACGATTAATAGTTAGTTTAAAAATATAACAAACACCATTCTGATTCTATGATTATGATGATTTCTTATATTAACGCAAATACTAAAACACCTCAGTACTTTAGTGACAAACGCCTAAAAATGTTTAATTTCATAATTCATTTCAGGACTAATTTATACTGCGTCGCGGTTCGGAAATCCAGTCCTGTTATTCGAAGGGCATCGTTTCAACCAGCATAGTAGTTCGAAAGGCAAAAAGGCATTTTTTGTATGCGGAAGATGGAACAAAGGTTGCCGAGCCTGTATTCGGACGTATAATGGAGAGGTCGTTGATATAAAAAATGACCACTATCATAACTCACCGAAATTTCAAGGGCAATAAACCTCTTTTTAAAACATGTTAGGTTTCCTATTAATATTAACTAAGTTGATAAGTTGGTTTTTATAATAATTGTGTTGTGTTATGTTAGTCAAATTAATATTTATTTTAAATAATATATTTTGTAATAAGTTGTTGTATTGATTCCGTTTGTCACACCTCTCTACCCGGTGACGTAGTCGATTTCCCCACTATTCGATTCTGGCGGGGATTGAGCGATCACCCGTGATGGCAGGCAGACTAGAGGCAGTAGAGGTCTGGTAGAGATGGGATATACTAGGTAAATTGTGTATCTTAGTATTTCGAGTACGAGTATTTGCAAATACGCGTTCTTAAATAGTACTGTACTAGTTCCTAGAAGTATTAAGTAGTCGATTTTATGTGGTAATGGACGACGAAAATTTTCTGCGTCGTGGCGAACGACTAAAATACCTTTTTCTTATATAGTTGCGGACAATGGCACGAAAAAGTCGTAGACGATGGAAAAAAACAAATTTTACGTCTCATCCTGGGCAGTAAACACAAAAAGATTTGGAGTGTCGTAGAACGTATGGTGAAAAAATGGACGATCTTAACGTAGCATATTTTCAAGGAAACTCTGGAATGCAAATAAGTCTTGGAGTAATAAAACTTACTAACTGCTCACAGAGTACGAAGGCGTACAACGGAGTCTTACAGCATTAAATATTTATAGACTACAAAATAATAATAGAAAATTAAATAGTTGTAGATTACGAAATACTTATAGAGTATAAATACTTATAGAGTACCAAATATTTATAGAAAATAATACTTATACAGTATAAAATACTTATAGTCTTATATACTTCTATACTCGATACGCGTTCGTTTGGTTCTATGATACTCCGTCCTCTAACTTAAGGTTTTACTTGTAAATAATACAAATAGACCGATGTGGAAGAAGTTGCTCAGCCAAGCCAAAGCCCACAATGGGCTTTAGAGCTAAAAGAAGAAGAAGAAATAATACATAGTAAAGTGCTTAATTTAAAATTGTATTTTAATTGCAGATCGACCCGTGTTTTCTTTATCAAGGAATGGTAAGCCAGTGATAATACTGAATGGATATCGTTTCAATAAACACAGCAACTCTAAAGGTTCTAGAGGTTTTTTTGTGTGTGGGAAATGGCAAATGGGGTGCAGAGCGAGTATACGGACCATTGATAATGAAATTATTTACGTCAAAAATGAACATATACATATTTGAATTGGATAAGCTCTCGCTTATTTTGAGTACGTTAGTCGATATACTTTTTATATTAGAGATCAAGAAAAAAATAACATAAAAAAAAAATTAAGATTATTACAACTTCACATTTAATATTGACAACGTCATCTGTACTCAGAATAGTCTGCATTATTTTTCTAAATTTTGCTCAGTATTGTACTTAAATAGTTTTTAAAATAAAAAGTTTTAAATATAAATGATTCTTAATCGTGACTGCTCTAAACTCTAATTCCTGTTTTTGCGTTTAACACATTATTTAATCCAATTTGAAAATCAACGTTTGTTAGAGATTTTAATCTTCTAACAATATCGTATTGTTGCAGTTGATGCTGTGTTCGAAACTTCTAGATCGGGGAAGCCTGTTGTGTTTTTGAACAATCAACGATATAATTTGTACACGTCGACGAATTCCAAGTCTGTTTGGAGATGCGCCAAATGGCGATGGGGATACTGCCGGTCGTCCATTGTAACTGTAGATGGATATATAGCTCGTATCAGAAACGATCACAATCACGAGTGAATTTATAAATCAATTTACTATTTGGACTACAGGATGTTTGGTGACAAAAGAACGATTGTACTTGCTAAACTTACTATGATTGAAGTAGTGTTGTAATATTCTAAAATATTTCTAATTCCTGATCTTCGAGAAAATATAAAGGGTTTGTCGATCGAGTATTTTATCTTATTATACGGAATAGGAACTGTTCGCTTAATCCATGTATAAGTTTTCTACTTATCTCTTCTTGTTTAACCTATATATGTTATTCTTGTGTACTTGATTACATTTTTATTTATTTCGATCTTATTAAATTATGGTTCCAATTTATTGCCTATTAATTACAATCACATATATAGACATTCACTGACAAACCCTTATAGGTCTTGTGTTCTATGAATCCTACATATAGTAGGACTTATTAATGGTACTTAATTTTACGTTGCTATATTTCATTTCATTTCATCATCATAATTTCTAATTTACTTCAAATATTCAAATGTAGCTTTCTAAACTGTACGTGGCGACTTCTTATGAACGAAATCAGGGTACATTAATATTAGTTTTCCATGAACCACCAGTGAAGATTCATTAAAATTTCAGATCCAACATTCAGCGTATCAAGATTCGGAAGGCCAGTTTTAGTAGTAGACGGACACCGGTTCAATTTATACGCAGAAAAAGGACTGAAGCGTGTATGGAGATGCGTGAAGTGGTCGACCAATGCATGTAGGGCACGCTCTACAACTGTCGAAAATGAAATCGTCTCTAAAAGGGGGCACAATCATACGTAGTTTAATTCTTTTTTTCTAAACTACTTCTACTCTGAACTTGAAAGAAAGATTGAAAAGACAACATTTTTTAACATAATTAAAAATAAATGTCGTTGATCTTGAATGGAATAATTATGTTTAAAATGAGCATTAAAACAAAATGGCCAAAGATATGATATAGACATCGTAGGTATTTACGTAACATATTGATAGAGGCACATACTCGTATCTGAGCCTATATATTTTGCAATGAATTGTTGTTAACACTTTTGACCTTACATATTTGAGACCGTAGACTTGCTTTCTTATATACAATATATATATATATACGTATGTGTATACAAATAATGTTACTTTAATAATGTTAAATGATTTATTTTTGATGGATACTACCATTTTTGGGGTTTGAATTAGAATGTAGATAAAATAAAAAAAATATTTTTTTATTCACTCTGTTGCCTATTTATTATTAAGTACCAGAAGTCCATTCATAAATTGCTATACATCATATACATGTGTTATATTGTGAATTGTAAGACATATTGCTAAATTTTATTGTTATGTATTCATTTCTAATTTACTTTAAACGTTCAAATATAACACCCTAAACCGTACGTGGCTAGATACATTTTGTTAGTAAATACGACACGTCCGAATCACTTCATCAAGTCACCCGCGCTCGGGCCGCGGGATGACGGAGTGGCGGTCGATTTTAGTTTGTGACTGATTTGCCACTGTTTGCCTTGAAGCGGCATTTAAAATTGCACCGGGCTTGAGGCGGTTGAGCGCTGATGGCGCCATACCTAAGCTTCGTTAAGAGTAACTAAGTTCGAGGGCTCCCAAGGAAACCTCGGTTCGGGTAGTTACTATGCTTATATTTTACCGGATCGGGAGGCCGCCGAGCTCTTAGATCGCTTAGGCAGACGCTCCATGGAGTGATTGGGCACAAGGGCCCTCGAGAGAGGACTTTGGCTTGGGCTGCCACTCATTACGCGTTGCGTAATGCCCTGGGCTGAGCCTCGGCTCGATCGGTTGCTATTATCTGATTAATTTCTCTCTTGCAGAAATTATGAAAAAAAAAAGAAACGCAAAGTATACACTTACGCAGATTTACCTTTTGCTTTGAAATCAATTGAGTAATTACCAAGTCTCGTACAAACGATATACCAGAACGACGTATGCTTATGGAGCAAGATCAAAACCCAGGACCCCTTCCAAACACGAAACTCAAGTTACACCCAAGAAAATTTAAGAAATTGCAATTGACCTCCAAAAATATGTCTACGCAATTGAAAAAAGTTTTTATTTTCCAAAAGAAAAAATAATAGACCTGATAATAAGAAAACAATTACAAAATAACATGATAGCTACTGCAGACGAATTTATAGACAAGATGGCAACAAAAAATCAAATGAATGAAGAAAAAAACCTAGAAGAAAACGGTTAGCAGCGACGACAATTCTTCTAATTCAAGCACCATGAAAAATGTAAAACGCTGTTGATTTTTGACAAAGATTCAATTGAAAAACTTGTTCCGGAAGTTCAGCTTTCGTATTGTCTATCGAAAAACTACCTTATACCTTCCTTTGTTGATCGCAAAGGTGTGTGTATTTTTATATTTATATATTTCATACATACGGAAACATTATAATAAGTATTTTTTTCTATTACTCGGGAACCTTTTGTTCCCCATACCGCGGTCATAGATAAAAACCGTTGGGTATTCCTCCGTAATAGGGAACATTGCTCAAGAGAAAGAATACAAAATAGGAATTCCATAAAACTTAAAGAAATGAAAGCTTTGATGAAAATCATGATTCGATAATATTTTACTCTTATGCCATACTATATCCAATTTATCGCCGTTATAGGTGCTTTTACCGTAAAGTAATATTTCCATTTCATAAAATAAATTGACCAATATAATTTTTAATACCATTCCTAAGCTAAAGGCTAAAAGCTAACTAAGCTTAAATGCTTGTGCAGCATATGAGAAGCAGCAATACCCTCCTGTCAGTTAATAAATATTATATACAATATCATATATGTTATAAAATATCAGTCTTGAATTGAACAAGCTTTAATGTTTATAATCAATCTTGCCTGGAATAATAATAATGTAATATAGAATAATATATATGGCTAAAGATATAGATACGGATAGCAGATTTCAAAAAAAATTGCCTACATTTAGTACAATTAAGATTTTTCGTGATTGTGATTAAATATACAAAAAAACTTTTTTTTTTTAATATACCAGTACCACCATTTAAATTGAAAAATAAATAATTATTTGAAGTTAAGCATTCTGTTTAATTATTCTTTATCATAATGAAAATAAAAATAATTATTAAACAAAAGTTTTTTCTTTTTACCACAGCAATTCCTCCTCAAACTGGAATCTTTACTAATATTGTAAGTTTATTTATTACGCCTTCGTGACTTACCCTTGATCGATAGTCATGACAATTTATACTCAATGTGTCAGGGTGTGTACAGTACACAGGGGTTAATCCTAATAAAACGGCTTCGAAATGAGTAATGATTTTATTATTTGGGAGCTGCTGTGATCTTTAATCTGCTTTTTCTTAATTTTAGAAATAAGAATAACGACATCGAGAAAAGGGAAGCCGATACTGGAGATAGGCCAATATCGATTCTATCAGCACAGCAGTTGTCGGAAGGACAGTGACAGGGTGTTGTGGGTCTGCTGCAAATGGAGTTCGGGCTGTCGGGGGACTGTCACTTCGATTGGGGACGAAATCATAAAGATTAACGATATACATATCCACTAGCTACTAGCCACTAAGTTAAAGTAGTAATACTCCCTCCGGCAGGAGTTGGCAACCTTTTTTGGCCGCGGGTCAAAATAAAAATAAAATGCGAATATTAAAGAGAAGTTTGGCTCACAGATATTTTTGTATTGAGTAGTCTTCTAGTAAACATATTAGATTTATTTTACCCAAATGTTGTCCGAACTGAAATGTTGTTAGTATCTGTTTTCAATTTATTTATTCTCAAAATTTTGTATCGGGAATGAAGTAGTTCACTGGAAAATATAAAAATTTTGTGGCTTGAATAATAATGTTTCTATCAAATATATTTAAATAACAGTAAAATAGTGTCTTGTAAGGTTTTTACATTCTTGATTTTTGTGTTAAAATTGTAGTGGTTTTTACATAAAACATAAAAAAAATTGCGAATAGTAAAAATTGAAACTTAAAGTCAAAATATTTGTAGACGTAGTTAATGTACCATTTTAACCTTCAGCGGTATTTTCCTAGAAGCCGAAAAGGCATCTGCGGATGCTTTAGTGTTCTAAATGTTTATTGCAATTATATTTGAGAGCTACCGTAAGAGCAACAAAGTCATAGAGTCGTAACTTGACCAATATCGATATTACGCTTTCGTCATGAATATTTACATCTGCAACCCAGAGGGGTGGTAGAGGATTATGCACTAGAGGTCATGACCAACTCTGCCATTCATTCTTGCCAACTAAATTTGCCTCGTCATTCTCTTTTCATACACAGTATGCTCGCCGCACAACTTTAGAGTTCTCAATTAAATACAATTTACAAAAATTTCTTAAATTATTTCATATTTTTATCTGACAGACAGGAGGGTAATATTTTTCATGGATATGTATGTTTGTATGTATATATGTATACCCGTATGTGTGTATGCATACAATAGCATATAGTTATAATACATATCAGTACAATTTTAAATTTACTACTGTTATTAATTTCATGACATTTACTGATTTTGTCGGCTCACTCAGTATGTATTTGTTTTTTCCTTAAGGATTAAAATTCCAATGTGAATTAGGCAGATTGGGAAAACCGATAGGAATGATCGGTGAGCACCGCTACTTCTTTCATAACACTTGCAAGGATATGAGGAGTGTCTGGCGCTGCACCAAATGGACGTCGCGTCAGTGCCGAGCCACAGTCACCACTATCGACAACACCGTGCTATATGCGAAGAATAAACACACTCACTGATAACTTATCCTTCGTATGTCGAAATTATATCGATACAAACTATGTATGTCTGTCAAGACTGGTTTCATTTCATTGATATATATTTTTCATTGATACAGTGTGTATATATTGTAGGTGTAGGTAGGTAGGTACGTAGGAAACGTGTTGTGACGACCCCACTTAGACGTGAGAAATTAAATTTAAGCAACGATTCTCCCGCTATCAAATCCCTTTCTTTATTAGGGAAGAGCGGGAAGGGGAAGAGCGCTAGAATTAGCAGTCACCTTACTCATCAGATGAAACGAAGAAAGTTTCTACTTCACGCCTGTCTTCTGTGAGGCCGTGGTATTTCACCGGTCGAGCTGGCCAACAGAACATTCGGCACCAGAACATCTGTTTATTGCGAAAAATAGAAGACATGAAAGAGCAGTTTGGGCCAGAGCAGTCTTGATGCTTATACGTCGGAAATTTTTTTGCTAATGTAGCTATTACTTAATAACTATTTGCATTTAATCAAATTTGAACTTGATTGAAAAAATAATTTCTTAATGTTTTCAGGTATACCGTTTCAATACAAGATGTCTAGGACAGGAAGACCGGTCATTGAAATGGGGAATTACAGATACTACCGGCACAGTCGATGCAAGGGCCCAAAGATCCAATGGCACTGTAATAAATGGACTTCAAAATACTGTAGAGCTTCTGTGACCACTTTTCGTGATGTTATTGTAAAGATTTTGAACACACATAACCATTATTGAAATTAAATACCTAGTAACATTTGCACTTTAAAAATTCTTTTATTGATATTTCTTCATCTATATTTTTCGGTGTATGGTATGTTTAAAGGATAATTAAATGAACCAAAATTTTATTAAATAGCAACAAAAAACTTGGGATCCATGTGAATGTTTGGTGTTTCATTTCGAGATATCGATTACTCTCTATGCATGTATTGTAACTTGCGCATGCAGTCGATTGGTGCAATTTTTAATTTACTTTTGCCATTGGTTTCCAACCACAACCTTTACGAAAGTTTTAAATAATTGTTTGTTATAGAAAATAACATTAAGCCGATGAATGTTTAACTGATGTTACTGATTCCGTCTGTCATTTGTTTCAGAACTTGTGTACACGGTGTCTAAGTACGGGAAGCCGGTGATACTCTTAGGCAAATACCGCTATAATAAACACAATCGCTCCAAGGGCCCAAGGGCACGTTGGTTGTGCTGCAGACGGACTACGGGTTGTCGCGCCTCTGTCACAACTGTGGATGGTTCCATCATAAAAATTGCTCATTCACACAATCATTAATTTAAGAGTCCTTACGCTAGTGTTGTTGGAGCAATATGCATTGCTTCCTGCATTGTGTCTGCTTGATACGATATGCTTCTGTTATCTTTTGCATAAATTATTTTCAAGCTTTCATCTCTTCCTCTTCCCTTATGTTTTGCCTCGTAAAATTGTGATGCTGATATTTTTCTCCTACGGTTTTCAATGGTTTCTATGAATTTTCTTCTTTCAATCTATCTAATATCATATGTATGTGTGCAATAAAATATTACTTATAATAATGTCTTTTGAATCTTTGTCCTGTTTTGTGTGTGTTATTTGATAATGAATCTATACTAATATTATATATCACAAGAGTTTGTTGTGTCTGTCCCAATTACAATAAACGTACCCCTTATCGAGAATATTAATAATGAAATTTCATAAATCTGACCTCATTTTTTTAGTTAATTTAACCTAACCACATTTTTTTAATCTAATTTAAATATACTTAACCTACCTACTTAAGAGACTGGTTGGCGCGGTTGGTAAGATGCTTGCCTTTCAAGTCGCAGGTCGTGGGTTCGATTCCCACCCAGAACAAATATTTATGTGCATGAATATGTTTGTTTGTCTTGAGTATGGATATAAAGACCATCGGAGGACTGGCAGCAGCGTCCTTTTCTCTTAGTACGCTGGAACAAACTGCAATCGCCAATCCGCCTGCGTGGCGATTATGACCCCCCCCCCCCCCCGCCCCAGTGGACGATCATAGGCTGAGATAGACGGATGGATAGAACCTAACGTAATTGAACCAACATTTTATCTTTTATGCAAGATATTTAACTTATTTAAACCATACTTGATCTAACCTAAAATCATAGGCTACATAAATTTATGCAATATTTGATACTCTACGTTGGTTTTGTGCATTTACGGCTTTAGATCAGTTTTTTGTTATAATTTTTTAAAAATATATGAGAAGGGGGCAAACGAGCCCACGGACGTTCGCAATACCAGAGGAACTGCAAATGCGTTGCCGGCATTTAAGGAAAAGATAAGCTCTCTTCTTGAAGGACGCTAAGTCGTATTGGTTTCGAAATACTACTGAGCACAGATCATTCCACGACGCGGTTGTACGAGACAGGAAGTTTCGCGAGGACTGTGCGGTTTTGGGATGCCAACTATCAAGGTGAGGTGGATGGTATTTGGCGCTCTGTCGAGTCGTGGGAAGACGGAACTCCGCGGCAAGAATTGTTCCAAACAATTCTTCGGATCACTTCCATAGTAAATGTGGTAAAATACGCAAATGAAACTGACGTTATTTCAATATAAGTAATAATTATAGACTCTTCATGTTTTTGCGGAAGCGAAATAATAAAGCGCGCACACAACGAATAATCCCGGTCTCGCTCTAACCATGCACCGATTCAAGCGGGAGATCGGGGCGAAATCTCGTTTTGACATATCGCTATCTATCGTCAATGTCATTTTCGTACGTTAAGCTGTTTTAAATTTATAATGGATTTTCTTTTTTGTTCCTAAATTTAGTGAGATAGCATTTAATTCAAGTGGTATTTGTAATCAGCGAAAAAAATATATCAAACTGTACAAAATAACAACTAAACTTAGATAGACTTACGATGATTTTTGAGGTTTTTTTTTGGAAGAAGGTGACAAACGAGCAGGCAGGTCACCTAATGTTAAGTGCTCGCTATAGGCATCTGTATTAAGGTAATGAGTTGCCGATGCGTTTCCTACTTTTAATGAACAGGGGTGACGATAATACACATAATTTCTACTTCACGTCTGTCTTTTGTGAGGTCGTGGTATTACACGGTCGAGCCGACCCATTCGGCAACATAGTATTATGTCATTGTTGCGCGCTGTGACACTGTTAAGGTTATAGATTTTCTGTTTATTATTCTTGTAAGTGGTGAATTAGCATTTAATTCATGTGATATTTGGGTACATATATGAAAGCACTATCGGATACTGTTTGTTAAGACTATATTTCGCATTCTAACTAAACGTATGTAGACAACATAGTTACAAAAAATCAAATGCTTGCTCATTTGTTTCCTACGATAAAAATGATTAAGGCACCGTGCGGCTAGTCAGAACTCGGTCTGCTGTACGTTAATCGCTAACCGCTTATGCATGGGTGCCGAAAGCTGAGTAAAATTGTGTCCTGATGTTTCATCTTGTCTACTTTTAGAGCCAGTATACGCAGTGTCTAAATACGGAAGGCCAGTGATACAGTTGGGCCAGTACCGGTTCAATCGGCACAGTTGCTGCAAAGGCCCGAGGATCCGGTGGCTATGTACTAGGTGGCCGAAAGGATGTCGTGCTTCTATCGTCACTTATGAAAATTCCATTATTAAACTTGTTAATACACACAAACATTAATAAAATCATTACAAGAAGCTGTATGAATAATGTCTTTCAAATCGTGATTCTTGGCTGCTTATCTGTTTTATGAGAAAACGTCGTACTTTAAACGCACTGATCATATCCAATTGTTTATTAAAGTATAAACAGATACGCACAGAATGGGATTATCATTCAAAAAGTTTATTTGGGAAAGTAACATTGACGATTCAATGTTATTTTCCCAAATAAAAAGAGATAGTGAATTGGGTGCGATCCTGGCACACCTCTCTTGCTTCTTCTACGCATTCATGCTCGCCGGGATGGGTATCGTTTGATATTTAAAATACGTGCATCTAAATAGTTGTTATCATTTATTTTAGAATTGGTGTACTCGGTATCTAAATGCGGCAAGCCGGTATTACTCCTGGGTCCGTATCGTTACAACCGGCACAGTTGCTGCAAAGGACCGCGGGTGCGATGGCTTTGTTGCAAGTGGCAAAGAGGATGTCGCTCTTCTGTCATTACTATTGAAGATTCCATTGTTAAACTTTCTAATATACACGATCATTAATAAAAATTATAGTAGGAGTAAAATATGAAATTGCCGTTGAAAAATTCCAAAAACTTTTTTAAAGTTAAAATATATTTGTTTTACTAAAGTATTTGTTTTTGCTGTATATTTTTGTCATCTCACAGGAAAGTAAGTAATGAAGTCTTTGCGGTAGAACTCGTCGGGTACGGGGGATGTCGAAGTGTTGTCGCTTGCAATTATCTTAAAGAATTTACTTTTCATCACATGTAACAATTAACCCCAAAATCCTTTTATTTCAGTACCGGTTCAAAACGGTAAGGCAAGCTTTAATGCGTGTTTCTTTTTACTGATCGGTAAAAATATCAAAATCAAATCAGATTTGATTTGATTCACGTTTGAGTCACGTGGCACCCATTTTACAAGATATTTATTTTATCGATGGTCAAATGGGTCAATATTTTGGGTGTTCTAACATCAAACCTTGTTGTTGATTCCTTGGTAGTTTGATACGTATTGGCTTCTACTATTGCATTCAATTCATCGTTATTTATCTTAGGGTTCATTCTTTGAGTCTAAGTTTCCACTATGAGGGCGAATAAACCAAAAACGTACGGTGCGTTCATTAACTGTGTCCTCTAAGCACAAGTTTGTTAATAAAATCTTTCTGTTTCGTTAGTTCCTCCACGTCTAAAATCCTCTAATAACCTTTAATCCGTCGAAATAACTAATTTTCAATGTATCCATCTTCACTTTTAAAGCCAAATGAAAAAATACTTAAAACTCAAACTGTCGAATGTCTGCAACATTCGATTGTTCCATTTTTTTTCAGTTTAATTTTTCGTTTTTCTTAGAATGTTCTAGTTGTCATGTGAAAAAGTTTTATCCTAAAATCGCGCACCAAGCACGTTTAATTTTAATTAAAATAAACGTTAAAATATCTTAATTTAAACCTGGTGATGTTTGTTTTGGGCGATTAACACTGTATACTTACCAATATTATAAATTGAAATTTATGCATGATTGTTTGTTTGCTATTTTTCACAGTTTTTGGCGTCCTCTGGGTCTTTTAACTTTGATTTTGCCCTAATTATGAGCTTTTCCAGGTTCTCAGCCTCAGAGGTTATCTCTTGCGATATAACAAAAATACTCAAGCTGGCGCCTGAGACATATCGTTCTGTTAAGCCACGACATTTTTATTTCATCCTAACAGAATTTTATAATGTAATAATTATTACAGAATGAAATAAAAGTTTTACAGTGGCATAGCCAGCAACAATAACATGCCAAATGAGGTGGGTTGAACGATAAAATACCACAACCTCATAAAAGACATGCGTGAAGTAGTTTTCTGCGTTTCCTCTGATGAGTGAGGTGCTGGGGGCCCAATTCTAGACCTCTTCCTTTTTTTAATACAGAAAGAATGGGAAGAGGATCAGATGGAGGTCGGATGGATAGTAAAAGAAGATATAATTTTTTCTGTTTGTCCTCTGCTCTGTCAGCTTGTTGCAGATGTCTATCGGTAGTTATCACTTAACTTCAGGTGATCTGCTTGCTTGTTTGCCACCTTCTTCTATAAAAACGATGAAAAATATTTTACTTTGAAATATTTAATCAAGAGTATTTTCATTTTATAGTTCCTGTATTTACGACGTCGCGGTATGGTAAACCTGCGCTAATTTATGGTAATTATCGCTACAACTGTGTCAATCCTACCAACGGCAGACAGCGGAAGGTATTATGGCGATGCGTTAAGTGGTCCAGTATGGTCAACTGCCGCGCTACGATTGTCACCATCAATGACTTCATCGTGTCGCAGAGAAACGATCACAAACACCATTGAATGGAGAATAAATCCTCGGCACTCGGCGGCTGATCGGAATCATTAAGACCTCGTGTGTGCTACGTTCTACCAGTTTTATGTTTTCTTTTATTATTGCCCGGCTTATAGTAGGGCAATATTTTTCCCTAGTATGTATGCATTTGTGTATGTTTTTTTCGTTCCATTGTGATCTCATGTAGAAATGTGATGTAACGGCTTGACTAATTTTGACGAGTGAGGTTTCATTTGATTTATATTCTTTCCGGAGTGTCGTAGGGTTTATTGGTTATTAAATTAAAACTATAGCTTGTAATCATTTTAATATATAGAACCGAAATTACATTTGCATAACTCTTATGCGTAAAATACGGCTGACGCTGTGGAAAATTGATAATTTTTTTTAAAAATTTGTCTGTAACTGTTTCGGATGTCGAAGTGAAGGTCTCTTGGCAATGTGTCAAGTCCTATAATTAAAAAAAAAATTATATGCACATTACATTATTACAAATTTAGTGACATAGGTGATAGCGAGAAACGACCGTAATCAATAAAATTAAAGCAGGATGTGTTATAAGAGTTTTATTAATATTTTATTCGGAATTAAGTTATCAGAGACAAAGAGTTTTTGTTAATTTATTGCTAAAGTATTGTAGTGGTGAGAAACGATCATAAGTATTATAGAATGGTAAGCAGAATGGAATAGAAGAGGAATTAATTGCGCGGTCTTGTGTACTACAAGACGATCAACGTCCAATTTTATTATTTATTTAATAAAATATTTTGTGCTTTATTTTTTTATATAACCAGTCAACCGACTCCAATCGTTGCATTAAAACATACAACGATGACCGAGCGTACGCTCTTGTTTATTGAAGTTCAAGACTCAAATTGAGCGAAAATAAATGCAGACTGGCCGTCCCAAAACTGAACTATATGTTCTTCCAGTTTTGTGAGTATCATTTTCTTCGCGATACACTATTAATAATGCAAATCGCTAGGCATTCACCCCTTACTAAAAGCCTACGTTCAACTCTTCAACTTAAAGTCTAGCACTAAATGTATCTAAGGAAAAGACTAGTCGCTGCAGATACGAAGAGGATTGAGCGTCCACAACCGCCCATTGAACGGGGATACGCAGTAAGTGACAGGGTTGTCTGGATATGTCCCAGAAATTTTTTTATCGATCAGATTATTGCTAAGGAAAGGTGATATAAGGACTACCCGTAACCAACGAGTGTGTATGGATATAGAAGAAGAGAGGGAGGTGCGACGGAACCGAACCTAATCTTTGCCTACCCTTCTTGGTTACGGGATTCAGTGAATACAATAGTATTGTATATGTATTTTTTTAACTGTACCTTTATATTTTTTTTACAGTTTGACTACATTTTACTATCCTTCTTTTGTAGAGGTAAAGTTCTCGCAGTCAAAATCTGGCACCAACATGCTGGATATTCAAGGGTATCGTATGGTCTGAATAATAAGAGAGAAAACAAAATTAATAGAACAAATGGAGGAAACATGGTGTACGACTTTCCGATTGGAAATGATCGAGAAATGAAAATGATCGATTTGAAATTTCAACTTTGTCACAAAGCCGCCGCTCTGATCGGAACTTCTTCTAGCTTCTTCATTCAAGATGAGATTAAAAACGTCGACAAGATATTGTCGCACTTTCTTTACTCTCTTTTTTTTCTCATCATTACTCTTATACTCATTACTTTCTTTTGCTTTTGGTTATTTGTGACATTCTATTATTAAAAAAAATGGATATCCATGTTTTGCAATTTTTTCATTCTAGATGTAAGATTTTCAACAACGTTCGCTGGCAGGCGGGTGCTGGAGATCGGTGTGTATCGGTACTACAAGAACAACCGCAGCAGAGGTCCTAAAGCAACGTGGTTCTGCACGAGGAGCAGTAGCAAACCCAGTTGCCGCGCCTCTGTCACCGTCGTCGATGATGTCGTCGTTTATGTCAAGAATCATCACAATCATTAGGACGTATACAAACGAGGAATCAGCCGCAGATTGTGAGCCAGCGTTACGCAGTTCATTATTTTTCTATTCATTTTCAAGTTTTGTTCACACCGAATCTACGGAACCCTATTATGTATAGAGCTTTGTTTGATTTGACATTAACACAGAGAGCAACAGTAAGCTTGCTTACAATCCGCAGCGGAAAATACGTTTAGTGTTAACACGACCTTAGAATTCATTAAACACACTAAATTTGTAAAAGCAAATTAAATTATTTATTGCATTATGCTATACAAATAGCACAATAACTTTAAATTTTAGCACTTGCTCGTATTGAAACATTTTACTATTAAAAATGCAAGTGATAAATTGCTTATGTTATTTGATTCTAAAACGATTGTGCTACAAATATTTTGATAATGTTGTGACATACCACAAGGGTAATGTATCAACTTCATAAGTTTCCGGCAATCCTTGTGCCAAATACTACCATTATCAACCAAGATCAGCCTCATGGCGACCACACCAGCCATGAAGTTAAAGAAAATATCTTAGAACATACACTTATCATTGTAGTCATAGGGTGTGCTGTGAAGACATTGTAGTCTCTTAGAAGTCTTTGCTAATTAGACAAACCCGATGCCAACTCTACTTCTAATCGACTCACAGCAAAGCGTAGAAATATGGTAATTACAATTGAGTAATTATAACGCATCGTATACACATTTATTAATGATAGTATTATATTAGGATTTTAACATTGTAAAGAAAGATTGTGGCTTGAATGTTCGTTACGTTGTGACTAGAATTTTGAAAGTTTTGCATCAGTGGTTCGGGCATGATGAATGAAGTGAGAATGACGAGACAAATCTATGTTGCAAAAGTGAGTGGTGATTTTGGTAGGGCGTGACCCAGGAAGACTTGTAATGATCAGATTATAGACATTCTAAGGAAATGCACCTAGAATGTATGCATGCATATATACATATATATAATGGAATTCCGTAATCTCTGCTTACTCCTCTGGGTTACGGGGTCATGGATTTTATATACAGAGCCGGCTACTACTAATTTTCGTAGGTTTTAATATTAATTTAATTACACAAAAGTGCTTTTCACATTGTTTTATGACATATTAGATTTTTCTAATATACTTCTTCATTTTTTAGACTTTGTTTTCCTTGATTAGAAACAAGGCAACACTATACTTTGTAACGGAATATATAGATATAATAAACACTATGAATACAGTTGTGGCCGTAAAACTAGAGGTGCATAAAGGCTGGTAAGTACCGGGGTGCTTGGGAGTCCAAGGTTGTCACTCTAGACAGAACATCAAGTCAAACATTCTCAAGCTCTGGAAAATGTATGTATTTTTTTTAAATCCTGCTTTAAATTGTAATATTTATTGAACATTTGAACATTTTCATACTAAATGTTAAATTATTTCTGTTAAGTAAATATTTACTTTTTATTTCAATACTCTATATTTGTCATCGTAAACCATGTATGGGGACCAAATTGTTATCATTAGAATTTTTTTATGGAAGAAAGTAGCAAACAAGGAGACAGATCACCTGTTATGTGACCGCTTCCCATGGGTATCTGCAACGATCTAATGAGTTGCAGATGCGTTCCTACCTGCCATGGACAGAGGAGAGGATAAACAGAAAAAAAGGATATTCTTTTCCCCTCCGTAAAATGCACTTCCCCTTCCCATTCTTATTAGAGAAAGGCTGGAAGGGGAAGAGGACTAGAATCGAGCTTCTAGCACCTCATCAGACGAAACACAGAAAACTTCTACTTCACGCCTTTCTTCTGCGAGGTCACAGTATTTCTTAGGTCGAGCCGGCCTGTTTCACAATAGATGCTACAGTTGCGCGCTCTACCACGGTGGCGTATACTTGGTGCATAAAATCGGATTTCGCGGCAGGAATACTCTCCATTGTAAATGCGGTGAAATCGCAATTTTTAATAGATTTTCATGTTAATTTTCTTATTTATTATTTCAGACTTTGGTTTCCGTACTTCGAGAAACGGCAACTGTGTACTTTGTAATGGACCTTATAGATATAAAAAACAATATGAATACAGCGACGGTCATAGAATTAAATGGAAGTGCGTTAAAGCTGGGAAGAACCGGGGCTCCTGTGGAGGCTACGTTGTCATGACAGATGGCGCTATTGTCAAAATGAGTGATCATAATCATTGACCATAACAATGCACGGAAATATAGTTTTTTTTAAATTCTCTTTTAAATTGTAACGTTTGCAATTGCAATTGTCATAACAGATGTGAAATATTTTTGTTTATGAACAAAAACTTATTATAACAAGAGATGTCTGAATACTTCAAATTTGTCATCTTAAATCCTGTTATGGGTACAAATTATCATCAATAGAAATATATATATTTCGAGACTCGAAAATAGAATTAGCGCAGAACTCAATATTGTCAACGGGGTAATTAAGCGCATGCGCGAAATTCCACGCATGCGTTATAATCGCTTATCGCCTCATATAAATACAGTTGAACATAATGACGACGCGACAACTGACAGATGAATTTATAGAAACTTCCTTATTAACAATGAAAAAAATTAATAAAATACATAACTATAAACATTAAGTATTAATTCTAAGCAAATATAAGACGAATCAGCTAATCATAATACATTGCTATCACAAATTTTGCAGTCAACTATAACTGCGCAGTAACAGTATGGTTCTACTTTCGGTTCCCGAGTTAAACTTTGAAAGCGTATTTGCCTTACTTTTTCCATGTCTAAGCAGTATGAAACACTGGTTACGTTGTCAAGTTAAACAATATTCAATCAGATATGAAATTAAGCAGTTTATCCGGACGAATGTGGAAACGTAATAATGTCAAAAATGTCGTAATGTCGTAATAATGCCATGTCATGTCATAATAAAGCCAAATATAATACAAAACAAATTTGGCATATTTAAATTTTATTTTTTATTTATTAGTTAAATTCTGTTTTTTTGTTGTTATTAGTATTTATTTTGTTTTTATTAGGCTTATCGGCTTTTTATATGGTATCTTATGGCTTTTGCATTTGCTGTATACCAATGTACAATTACCTATGTACTAAAAATTAATTTACAAAAATCTATGTACAAATTATTAAGATCAGTAAATCGTTATTTAGTTATAATGGAACATACAGCAGACATTGTCGATGAAGTATAAAATGAATATTTAACTAATAAAAAATCCAAGCTAAAAACCCAATTTTCAATATATATATATATATATATATATATATA
>DWLR01000856.1:0-21526 GCA_018246295.1 Papilio alexanor hazarajatica | reverse complement strand
TTTTTTAATTAAGTATGATCGTCTAATTTTCTTTTTATAAAATTTTCGTTTTAAAATTTAAAAGTGTAATTTAACTGACCTCAAATAACTTATTGATCAATATAAAAAATAAAAAAGTATAATCCAATCTATCCTATTTCTTTCGGTGGCTCGGGTCGGTCCCTTATCGGAGTCCGCAATAAAGTTGTAGGCCGGTACCTCCACGATTTATGAATAGTAGACGCCATTCTGATAGCGAGCGAACTTAATACCAGAGGCATCGGTAGCTACTCTCAATGACTACTGTAACTTGCAAAATTAAATCTTCTATTCTTTTTCTCTCTCTTTTACTTTTATTTTCTTCAAGTTAACTTTCACTTTGTGGTATATTATTAAATTAATTCTCGCGATGTTTTCACTTTAATTGAAAACTCATAGCAAAATTATGTTGGGGTAAACTTAAATTAAATTGTAATAAAAATGCATGGTTCGGTGAGGATCATGTCAAGCTGATGCCTAAAGCGTTTGATGAGTGGTAACTTTACGATGAAACTGAAGTTTAAAATATTAGCTTGTTTAAAGTAACTATGTAGTCAGTCACGCCTAATGTAATAAATTTCTGATCAATTTGTTCATACTTTAAGTGGAAAGCCAAAGTTTTCGAAGTTTAAGAATAGATGTTTAACGGTCGATAAAGTTTTGACAGGAAAAAGAAGTGGTTTAAAGAGATAGTATTTTAAAAACTTTTGAAGTAAAATGTAGATGTTTTAAACGTCTACATTAGCCAAGGTTTCAACTATAATTTTGATCTTTAAGTCTTTTTATCAAAAACTATCAGAGTATAGTACCTTGCTATGATCTACTAATCAGACTCCAAAATAAACAGGTGAAAAATTATATGATGAAAAAATGACACAAATATTTTAAAAGGTTGAAATAAAATGCACAAATCGAACTTTTAAGAATTCGCAAGCAAAATTTCGTTTGTCCAATAAATAATAGTCAAAGTTTGTAAAATTTATGTTTACGACATTCGTGACACGACGAGAATATTACCGTCGAGGAAAACAAGGAGAAATCTTTTTCAGTAAATGTAAGATTATTCGTGTTGAAGCAAAGAGAGATGCTACTCCATATTCCCCGCGCAATAAATCTTAAGGTTGAGACACATCTGTCAAAAGTGTAAAATATGTATTTCTTGTAACGTTCGTCCCCTAGCGTCGCCGGCCCGTCCTTTCCGTTTCAAGTGAATAAGATGCATGCCCATTATGTTCGCGTCATGAAATGTTTCATTTCTTGTAATCTTCCTCTATTGTAATGTTCTTTGGAAAAATCGATGATATACTATATCTACTAATTGATACTTTTTGCGTAGTACTGTTGCATGAGTGGAGGATGAATTATTCAAGTCTCTTATTATGAAATTAGAATTGAAATTTAATAAATAACAAGTCTTTTACAATATTTTTATTGGGATAACAACTTTCGTACCTACGAATATTGAACATACGAGTACGTCTTTTTAAATTTCTTGAAAGAAGTTACACGTATAAAACGACAATATATAAAATTAATAACTTTAACTGTCCAATTTTAGTGTACAAAAATGCTTTTTTTTCTATTCAAAAAAATCTTTTCATTTCATTTATTTTTAACTAATTCTGTCACACACCAGGCCGCCGCATTTTAATGAAGTCAAATTTAGCGTTCTTTGCATTTTTGCTTGCCGTCCATAGTCATAGGTTAATATTAATTAATTTTTAATTTTTCTTAGTAAATGGGCTTTCAAATATACAAAAAAAATCAAATATGGCTATTCATTCCTGAGATTACAACGTACAAGCAATAAAACTCTATACGCTTTGTAATATTGGTAAAGAAATATAGATTTGTTAATACTTCGATTTTTAAAGAAAACTATTTAGATATTTTTTTTTCACATTAATCCTATTGCAAATATCATTTAATATTACTTTATGCAAGAAATAACTTCCCTGATTTTTTTTAATGTAAGGTGACGTAAAACAAAGTTACTACATTATTAATACAGATATTCGGATACATAAAATATTTTACGAACGCGGAAGTAGCGTGAGCTACACACAATATTAAGAGGAACGTGACTTTCTATACAAGCGCTACCTAATACATACCTACGCCATTTTATTTACCAAATAGGATGGATTGGTAAATTGACTATTGCATTTATAAAATATTGTAGGTAGACAAGGAATTATGATAACTAACTATTACATTTATAAAATATTGTAGGTAGACAAGGAATTATGATAACTAACTATTACATTTATACAATATTGTAGGTAGACAAGGAATTATAAACACTAACTATTACATTTTTAAAATATTGTAGGTAGACAAGGAATTATGATAACTTACTATTACATTTATAAAATATTGTAGGTAGACAAAGAATTATGATAAGTAACTATTACATTTATAAAATATTGTAGGTAGGCAAGTAATTATGATAACTAACTATTACATTTATAAAATATTGTTGGTAGACAAGTAATTATGCTTAAATAAGTCTCATATTATAAACTCAATAGAGTTTCAATAAAAATTGTCTTTCTATTTTACCTAACACCTTTCTTCTTGAGAAAAGACAGCAATGTCCTTGGAATTTTCCTTTATCTGTAACTTGTAAGCAGGAAGTCTGCAAATTCTAACTGCTATTCTCGATGACATACCTGAGAGCCTATCTCTTTGAACATATAAATAGATGACTAAGCACTCATGCTCTTATGGCAGAGGTGACGCATTTTCGCCACCATTTCCCTCTCTCGCTTCTACATCCGTAGATACACGCAAACATGAGGTACTAAACCCTACAAACACCGATGAATCAATATCCGTGTGACCGTTTTAAAATCTTTTATCCAGTATCACGCTCAACCAACTCTAAATCATTATCACCTTTTCTGTTTGGCATCAAAGGCTCTATTTCGATCGGCCGCGTCCCTAATTAGCAGATCCGCGGTCGCGGCGCACTCGACCGGAAGTTATTGTTTATCGGCAACAGCTCTACCACACTCGAGCAAGAGGCTACTGGCTCGGAAAATTAAGGGAAAATCGTATTCTATATCCTAAATCCTTCAAACTTGAGTTGTTTTCAAGTACTACGTAAATAATATAATGCAAACTAAATATTATTCATAATTTAATAATTATTAATCATGTTTAAAAATAGATACTTAGCTTTTCACAAAAGTTAGTCTCATATTCCCTTTATAGTTAGTAAGAAGCAATAATTATTATTTAAACAAATAACAAATGAACCAGAAGGAACAAATACGAATAGAATGGCACTTTACTTTTCAAAATCGGTCAAGCCGTTTAAGCTTCAGAAAGTCACAGTGGAACGGACATACTTACACATACCATGTATATATACATACCTACAAAAAATACCCTCCTGTGTGTCGGGCAAAAAACTTGACGCAATTGTGTGTACACACAAACCTTCAATCTAGTAATCACATTTTTGTTATTTATAATAACATAATTACGAAAGAAAAAAAAATAAATATACGGCCAGTATAAATATAACATACATACATACATAATACTCACGACTGTTACCCCGAAGGCAGAGATTTCCACTTGGCGCGATTCTGGCACAGGTCTGGACGAGTATGTACATACATATGCCTATATATATGGAATGTAGAAGGGAACTCCTTGCCGGAAGACATTAGAAAGGAAAACAAGAAGTTTCAATTTTAACGTTTAGTCCGAGACCACCTTTCAAAAGAAGTCGCTTTTTATACATAGCAGGAATAATTCTGTATTGATTTTCTTTTTTTTTTAATTGTTTTCCTTAATATTATATATCTGTTTTCAAAATATGTATCTTGTTCATAATATGGTATATATTTTATTTGTATGTACTTATGTATATCTATATATAGTTATTTTTATTTCTATATATATATATATTCAAATATTTATTTAGTTTATCTGTTTTGTTTCGTCTTTGTTGCCACTACATGCCTGCACTCAATTTCTTACCACTCCCGGGGTTGACTGTGAGAGAATGCCTTTTGGCATTAAGTCCGCCCTTTGTGAAAAACAACAAAGTATATATAAAGAAAATAAAAAAAACATTCCATATATATAGGCATATGCCTATGTACATACTCGTCCATTACAGGTACTCCTTATATTGCCATTCTTTAGGATGTTATTAATTTGATTGATATAAGGTCAAGGTTATATTTAATATAATTATATGAAATATAATTATATTATATATAAGTTCATCAAATATAATTATATTACATATAGGTTATATCAAATATAAGGTTATATTTGGTCTATGTTAATCCATATATAATTTTCTTTTCCAAATAATGATTAATGTCATTACAGTGGTATTTGATAAAAAGACACATTAAATAAATAACAAACTTTTCTAAAAACTTTCCCAATTTTGTCGTCGTAATGAGAAAAACATGTACATAAATTAGTAAAGCCAAAAAATGTAACCATTTGGAAGATATTGCTTATTGGAAACTATTGCTACGCTATTACAATCCAGATGGGCATACATCCAAACGATATATCAAAAGTCCGTCGGCGAGCGTTATTTGGGAACCGCTTATGAGGTACACCACTAAAAATATATTAGACCTCTATCATAAATAACGATTTTATAGCATATCGGAAATAGCTTTATGGTAATTCAAAGCTATTATTTGGTTAAATTGAATGTTATTACAATAATTAGCTTTTAGGTTAAATTGGTATTTGGATAAAGCAAACTACAGCGTTTTAATCTATAATAAACAGCGACAGTGGATCGAATTCCTAATAGTTTCTGAGACAAGCCAGAATATTATCCGGTTTTAATTAATTTTGTAAAGCGGGAACATCGTTTATTTGTACCTTGATAAACTTTGAAAGTACTGTTTTTTTACACAATTTAATAATTTTTACACCAATGTAAAGTTAAAATTACAGAAATAAAATAGGTAGCCCATCCTGCGTAAGTGGGAAAAGGACCGGGAGATGAAAATAGGTTACATCTACCCGACTAAGTGGAGGCTAATGTTTTCCCGGGTGTGTCCGTTCCAACGTTTGTAACCTCCTATGGCCTAAAAGGCTCGATCGATTTTAAAGGCAGAGGTGTCTTTTGATTCGAATTCTTCTCCGGGTTATTGTTTTTTTTTATATTAACTTTTGCTTGTTTTATTGTGTAACATGCTAATTGGTGGTGTAACATGCAGGTGGGGGGGGGGGTGATGGTTGAATAAAGGAGTGATCGGAAGAGACATGCGGTAACTTACTTCAGATGCAACACAATTATATAAATGAGTGCGGTTTTAAGACCCCTTTTAATTACATAACTCATAAACTGCCCTTGGTAACCCGTCTTAGTTGAATTGATATAATAAACTTTAAATAAATTAATTTTACGAAGAATGACATTAAACTGCCTCAAACAAATCTTGTTTAAATATAAATTAAATATTCAAATATATATTTAATTTATAATAAATTAATATTACATTGAATTAATTTCAAAAGAAAAGTTTTCAGGCCAACTAGAAATTTAGTTTTACAATTTCAATACTGATATCAAGTTTTATCAACGTTCACAAATCTACTAGTGTTTTATATTAACGGGATTTAGAAAGTTTCGATTAAAATATTATTTAATATTGCGAATACATATCTTATGTTCGACGTAACTCTGAATGATAAAATGAGAAACAGCATTGTAAAAAACAAACGTAACATGAAGTAATAAGGTGTTACTAAGACAAAACTCCGAATTTTAACAATAGTTTCCCGAGGCAAAATTTAATGATTTCATAGCCTGATTAAAATTTTATCTTCTTTTATACAACAAGAAGACAAATAAGCAAACGGTCACCCAAGTGACCGCTACCCACACACATCTCCAACGAGCATTTGCGAGTTGCAGATGCGTTGCCTACATTAAATAGACAAAGGTAAGATAAAAAGATAGAGAAACGGACATTTCCTTCTTCTGTCCATTCCCTTCCTTATCCAATCCTCTTTCCCATGTGTGAGAAGGGGAAGAGGACTAAAATTAGGCCTCCGTCACCTCACTCCTCAGACGCAGCGCAGAATATTTCTACTTAACGCCTGTATTGGGTAAAGGCACACGTGGGAGTGGAGGGGAACGAGAGGGCGGACGAACTGCCGAAAGAAGCCGCAGTCGGGGTAAAGACCAGACCTCACTTCGACAAATGTCCTGTTTCATTCGTCAAGCGACAACTACGACTGCATGAACATAGTAGAATGTCCGGTGTTCGCTAGTAGCAGATTTGACTTGCTGCAATTCTAGGTGACATAAGAAGTAGCCTACGTGTTGATTCTATTTCTCACTTTGTACCAAGTTTCATCCAGATCCATTCAACCGTTCTGCTGTGATTGCATAACAAACATCCATGCCAATTTTCACACTTGTAATATTTTATTGTGCATGTGAAATTTTGTATTATTATTATAAGATTAACGATAGAGTTTTACAATAAAACATAAGTAGATTATCGAAATAATTTAATGATATTTCTTGTAACCATTCCAAGTTCATACCTTACCATTAGGCAATTGGTTCTTCAAATTCTCTTCTTCAAATTTGTGTAATCAATGTGTAGGTAGACAGTAATTCGGCTGTCCAAATTATCGATCGAGTAGCTAGGCGTCAGGCAGCTACTGGGGACCGAATATCGTCTATTATTCAGCTACCTACTTCCGCAACAACGCTCGTTTGTAACATCTCCCGTCCTCTAGCTGTGCAGATTGTACCACTATTCCACTTTTATATTGAACGGAATTATCATTTGTACCCGTCACGTAACAACAATGTACAACTCACCTTGTTATCCATTTTTTTTAGACATTTACAAAAAATACCTCTTATCAATACAATGATTTTTTTAATGTTAATAGCCATTTTTCACCAGAGCTCTACTGGACTAGAAACCTTGGGCTAGAAAATTATGTATTCCTATTTATTTAAAAAAAAGAGAACAAGCATTGAACGACCTCTTAAAAATTGGTCAATTCTCTAGGAGGTCACAATAGAACAGATATAAATACATACCCACATACATAGATACATACAACAAAACAGAAGACGGATAGAACAAAGTTGCCATAGCGCTAAATAAATTATGGCGTCTTGAAGTGGAACAGCATAGAGCCAAATAGGTTTAACCAATACTAACGGATCCAAAGCAAATATTGCAAAGATGTAAAAGCAGATTCCTGAGACCTCCTCCACAAAGTTATACTTGACGATAGTTCCGTGGGGGTAAAGAAAGTCCATTTTAGGATAGGTAAAAACCAATGATGTCGAATCCGACTCACCAGATGTGTGGCTCCATGTTTGATGTTGCGGGTGTGCATTTCTTCCCTCTATAATATATATATATATATATATTTACATACACGCGAAATACGTTACCCTCCTATCAGTCGAGCAATAACCCGTAGTCTAATGGAAAATAATTTCTAAAAATTTATTCCTACTTTTAAAAATACATATAAAATTACGATTTTAGAATCAAACTCAGTATTATCGACATAAAAATTACACCTATGGTTTAGTAAAAAGTACACAAAAGTGCAAAAGCAATGGTAAATGTTAACTATATTCCTAATCTAATAATTATCTTGTACTGATGTACTGTATATCCAATAATGTGTTCCGGCAGTGTATTTAAGCCTCTCGTAATACGTAATATTATAATGGCCATCCCATTACCATCTGCATAATAGTAATGCTGGGCTCTAACTAATACGTGTGCTTTTGTCGTATTACAGCTGTAAACAACCTTTTCGTGACGTGTTTACTGGTCGTTAATTACGTTAGTAGCGCAAATAACATTTAATCATATACGAATTTGGTTGCAATCGTTCGAAACATTTGCTGAATATACAAACCTACATTGTTTGAATCTTATTGATGACCTGAACTATTCTACAAATAAACAATTTAATTAACTACAAAGTTTTAAATAACTTAACAGTATAATCAGATGGTTGCCACTGGTGTGGCAATGTGTCTTCCAAATTAAAATGTCTAATAGTTATCAGGCATCGTATTATGGCTGTAATATGTGTTTTTTATACACAAGATGACAATTAAAAGGATTTCAACATTTCTATACGATCAACCTGAAACCCGTGGATTTCTCATCATTTAATTGTTACAATTCTAGAATATGGCTATGATGAAGCAAGTTACCGAAAAACATTCAGTCCGCTGCATGTGTCAAATCTCCCCCTGGCGTATTGTTGCCAAAGACTTCATTAATTCTTTATTAAAATAAATTTTACAATTTTTTAAAACTTATAATGACTATAACATTTTTAATAATACAATAAAATATCACAGAAACAATTAATAAACCTAGTGCAATAGAGCGTTAAAAATAATAATAATAAATAAAAATAAAACAATAATATAATGAATACTTAAATCTATTGCAATAGGGCCCATAATTTACAATAATGTGATAAAAATTACAATAAATAATTACAGTAAAAATAATAAATTAACATTTTAATAGACAGGATACTAAGTTTTGTTTCTTTTTATTACTATGACTGCTACATGTTTACAATAATTTACAAATATATATTAGCAACGTAAACCAAAATAAATTGATTGCTATTAAATTATGGCAGGCACTTTAATAATTTAACTTCCAAATATGCTCCAGGCGTGATATAACAACTACATTATAATCCAATTATTGCAAAGTTCAAATATTAAAAAATAATTACCCGTTATTTTTGTACTCATTGCAATATTGAATTAATTTTGTTTTGACTACGATTAATGGTCAGAGTACACTTTCCGTCGTTTTGGTTTTATTTAATGAAAATAAAAATTCGAAATTTATTTAAAACTATGGTAGTCGAATTCCAATTGGAACATCAATCAAAATCTGAATTCCAAAATCAATCAATTAACAAATTGTTCCATATCTTATCGTATAAGTCTTTTTAATGAGTTTTACATAAAATCTTGATTTATTTTTATTAGCACCAAGTCAGTATTCGATAGGACGCTATGTGAATAATTTAGAAATATTTAGAAGTGTAAAGTGGGATATGAATTGGCCATAGTAATAGCCTGAAATACGGGAATATTTGATCGAATCAAATCTTTTTTTTTTCTTATACGTCCGCTCAATTTTTTGAAGAGAGGTCGTGAAAGAAAAGAAATTATATTCTATTTGTATAAGTAGTAATGTTTAGTATTAAAGACAACCATTTGCCTTATATAATTCCGTCAATACTCGAGTTAATAATTAAATTAATTATTTACGCTACAGTTTGTAGTTATTGTCAATTTGTAACTTGTAATTTTCAAAAGTTAAGTTCTAAGTAATATCCTAAAAACGGAATTGTCTAATACCACAAATCATCTGAAATGTACTAATCATATTTTCAGTAAGTATAGTAATAAAAATCGTGTAATCATATATTTTACGTGATTGACTTAAATATTAAAAATTTAATTTGTATAATAGATAAGCAAAAACTTATAACGGCCATTTATAAATCACATTAAACAACGAAATGGCAACGTTAACTGTTATCTTACAGTTAAGACATTATACCACCGCGACGATTGTACAATTGCCCAAGTTTATCAATTATGACATGGCCCAAGTTGAAGCTTGAGATAGGAAATGCTTTGATTCCCAACGGTCAGTGGAATAAAACTTAATACAAAAATTAGTGATCGAATCTGCGTTAACTAACAACGTAGTTTTGCCAAAGAGTTGTTTTCTCATAAAAAAACGAAGAAAATACGCTCTTATTTTCGACATTTTTGGCTATATTGGATAGCATGCAAGAATTTTAGTAAACAGAATCCGTAAGGCAAAAGACATGAAAATTAGATGAAATAAAACACTAATTACTTATAAAGGGATATTTAATTGCTTGTGATATGTCGTTCAAATTGAAATATTTAAGCTTCACAGTGGGCACTACTGATTCCAGTCGAATCATCATCAGCCAAGGCGACACACAGGAGATTGACGAGATCTCTTCTTGCTTGGCTGTGTGCGGCCACATCAATAACATCATTAAATGTTATGTATGGAACAAAGTTGATCACTTGCATAGGAACAACTGACGCTTCTTCTGCAATACTTTCAAGATCCTTGCTACTTGTGGCCAAACAGTTTTCAATATTATTGATACTTAAGCCGGCATTTTCAGCACATTGGTAACTGTTTTGAAGGAATGCTGGATAAGGGCTAGAAAATTCACAACCCATGTATTCTAGTTGCGCTTCCTGGTTTCCTTCTAAAAGATTAAGGGCGCATCTATGTAGTCGATTTGCCCAGCAGTCGTTAACTCCGAATTGGCATATCAATGTACCATTCTCATCACGTCTCGTTCTTCCCCAAGGTACGTATTCAATTTCCAAAAATTCGCCATATAGTTCAAAGGTCGGCACTAATTGTTGATTAATGAAACGCACGGTGTCACTACAACCTGCGGTTGTGCCGATGGTTATTTTAATTTTTCCATCAATCGTCTGAACGTTTGCCAAAGCGAATGATGTTAATACAATTAAATTCAAGAAAATTCCAAAAGTTATCTTACTAGCCATGGTCTTAGCTGAAGGAGAACCAACGCCAAACTAGTTAAAATTTCTAATCACAATTGTAACTATTTTTAGATAACATTATTTTTAGATGTGATTTAAATTAATACAAGGCATATCTCATAGATAAAGTTATATCGTATGATTTATCTATAAGCATGTTTGGCATTTGTGATACGTTAATTATTATGTACTAATAATTGCCATCGAATTTAGTTATCGGCGAACCTGATTATTCACTAATCCATAATGAACCCTCCTTTGATCTTGTGATAGATACAAATGTATAGCCTGCCTTGATTTTCGCGTACGTTGTCTAATTTGTATCTCTAACAAACCACGTAATCATTTATTGAATTGCCTATTAACAATGAAATATTTAGCTTCAAAATATTATTATATAAGTTAAGTATATGTATTTAAAAAAAAAACATTTTTAACGTCAGGAATTTGACAGCTATGATTTTGGAAACACTTGAAATGCAATTTCTGAATATGTAAGTACAGACAGCACAAAGCATATTAGATTTACTACTAAAATAAAAAGCATACTCAACAAAACCCTTACAAATGAAAACTCGAGATATACTTATAAATTTTAAAACGAACTGTGGCTAATAAATAATATTTTATTCACTAGACTTAGACAAATTCCAAAAGAAAAAACATGCAATCTTTTTCTCTAACACCCTCAGCTCCCTAAAATGTTTCAATGTAATCTCTTAAGACTACATAAAAAACACTCAAATTCTTTGAGGTTTATATTTTCTTTGTGAACTTTTTACAGCGCTGTCATACCTTAGCTGAAATGGATTTAAGTTTAAAAGTAAACAAAATTAGATTTTTATTAATGTTGCTTCAAAAAAATTGTTATGCATCTGTTGCACGAAAATGTTAAGTGTATCTTATATCAAAAAAAGCTTAGTAATAATTTAAAAGTTGTTTATTTATAGTACAATTTATTTATACTTATAACAAAAATCAAGTCATGAAGTCATTTAATATTGGCGTTTTAATATAAGACCTTCTGTGTTATAAATACAATACTTTTTTTTACATAAACAAGTTTACGCTGAAAGCCGTCGAAAAAAAACATTGAAATCTTTTGACAATAGTTACTGTTTAATATCCACTGGTAGACAAAACTTCTCGGAGCCTTTTTGATACTGGAAGGGAAATTATACAAAGAAGGATTCTTCTGCCTTCTCGTCTCGTCTTCTTCGTCTTTCTAGACGGTTATATGAAATTATAATTACTAAAATCGCTTTATCTAACATTATACTATTATAGTATTTTATTATTCACTATTTAACATCCAGGTCAATTGACACGTTAAGTACAAAGAAATTTGTATATAGGGAACTCAATTTTTTTGCTTTCTATTTATTTCAAACATAAATAACACCGAGATAAGAGCATACAAAATGGCGGTTACATTTTAATCTGAATTTATTGCATAATACAGCAGGTATTCAATTAAGGTTAATGTACTTAAAAATGTAAGACCTCCCCTCCGTGAGACGCGTGGTATCCGACAACCACAGTATTAATGAAATTGACTTCCCCAGAGATTGAACCCAGACCCCCGTTTCCCGTAAAGTTTCCCCGCCAGCGCTAAACGATTATACTGCTCAGAGCAAACGTAATGGAGTTATCTATGTTTATATACAAACTCTTTGCAGGTACATATGAGGACTGATTATAATTTACGCTAACACAGAAAATAATAAAAGATACTTAGTGATGACTGTTTAACTTGGTATGACAATTTTAAGCAAATATATCGTTATTCTTTTATTTGATTTTTAATCGAAGATATTAGGCTGTTAACATTTTTTTAAAGTATGGGTAAAACTCAGGAGGAAGGAATGACACGTGACAGGGAGAATTTTCGATAAGAATGTGGAGGGATCTGTCAGTAGGGTACTAATGAAAGGATGAATGGATTGCGTGAAATGAGATTATGAAATGAGTGAACAAGGCAGAATAATAATAGATATATAGATTTCCAAATACAATGATTCGATAATATGATACTTCATATTAATCAGAGTTATAATTCTGTTATAATAATGTTTGAGGTAAATTTTTTATATGCACATGCGTTTGAAAAATTCTATATTTATATAATTTTAATTTAATACTTAAAATCACGTAAATGCAATCTCGTTAATGAATATGGTATGCGATTTCTCGTATAATGTAAAACGTAAAATTCATTCAAGTGGTATGCGCATCTTGAAAACAAGATTGACAAAGGAGTCGTAAAATTAATACCTCACTTCAATTGTTGTGTTACTTCTCTAGGTAGCAATTTGTCTATAAATATTTAAGCTTTCTGCGAACCCTCCGCCAAAAGCAGGATTCAATTTCACGCCCCGAAAAGGGGTCCGTTCCTCACGACTCTCGCTTCCTTCAGACGTCAAGAGATAAATGAAAGTGACTGATCGACCGAGACCTCCTCGTTTTCAAATCCTTGCTCATTTTAGTCCCACTGCGGAAGCAATACTAGAGGTAGGGAAGATCAGCTTCCTTTGGATGAACCTATAATCAGTCGATTGGAACATTATGCGGTTGCATTCAAAAGAGAAAAAGCTCCAAGTCAATTTTGATTTAAATTGATGATCGATTTAACAAATTTGATTTGACGCAAGGAACTTTTTCGTGCATTTCCGGAATTCATGTAGCTTCTTTAGGAAACTAAGTAATATAGAATTTTATATTCTTAAAAATTTATGGTGTAATTTGAATGTGTCCGTATTTCATATATTTATATTAATTCCTCTACGACATTTGCAACTTGCATTGCATGTAAAGTAATTGCAAGTAAATTATTTCATTTAACCAGAATTATTAATGGGAAACGAAAAAATAAAAATTGCTTACGTCGTAGACTGTATTAACTATTTTGGAAATGCACTTTCAATAAATGTATATTTTATTATCACACCGATATTTTACAACGATTCGATACATTAAAGTGAATTATTTGGACCAATAGATAAATGTATTGAACGTGAGTTTGCTTACTCACGTAACGTTATAAATTATTTCATGATTAGTATTCGTGGTACCAACAACTATCGTAGGTGAACAGTAACCCCTCCTGTATTATTGAGTTTTAATACATACTCAACCCAAAATCATAAAACCGCTGCTGCTGGTGCCTCTTTCACTATTGATTAATTTCCTCGTTGTGTACATCTAGTTGGCGATTTGTTGGTTAATAACTGTTGGAATGAAGGACTCTTCAGTAGGTTGTAAAACGAATTTTGTCGTATCACCTTTCTGTATTGTGTTAAACAGAAAAAAGTGGAGAGGCCATGACAGATAATACAATTACACGTCAGTGTAGAACCTCATATTTACGTCGATAGATGGCGCTATACGTAACTAAATTAAGATAAAGAGTATAACATTTAAAAACACTATTTACAAAAATAACATTATTTCAAAACACTGATAGCTATGAAAAGAGCCTGTTAATTGGCGACAACTCGCTATAAAAAATAAGAAAATGTCCCATAATCGAAAGTCATCTACCCTTAAGACCCCCTGAAATAATACTGCAGCACAGCGATAAAAGCAGTAGCTCACTTACCCACACTGCGATACGGACAATTTGAGCTTTACAAAAGATCACACAAGAGCTCGATTCGGTCTCGCATGATCCCACATCTGAACTCGTAATGGCCGCCCGACTATTAGCTCCCGAGCCCCAACGCCGTGGGCAAACTTCCTTTAGCCGACTTAATCTAGGCACGAGGCGGATTTCAACGGAACTTATTCTTCCCCAATATACTTAAAGCTTGTTATGTCGCCATATTTCGAAAGGGATGAGTTTAAATTACTTGAATTACATTATTTGCAATATATAGATAAAACTTTATTACTCCATTTTATCTCAGTATTTGACAATCGGAGATTCAACTCACATAATACTCACAGGGAGTATGAGTTTCCAATTTATGAATTAATATCCATTAAAATAAAGAGTATATTAATTAACTCAAATGAAAAGAGAAGTCCATTGCTTAACGCTTGTTTTTATTTATATTAAACCCATAAAAATAAACTATTTGTCTAATTTGTTCTAATTTAATAATTTTTTGAGTTAGTTTTAATTTAAATTAGCTTATGTTTCTACTTATATATTAAAATAATGAGAACAGATTTTTATTCCGGCACACCGTTAATATCATTTACATAATACGCTACTCTAAGCATCCACCGGAAGATATAAAAATAGCAACCTTTTTAACTTTACTCAGCTTAACTAATATATGAATTCTTTATATTCTTCTTAGAGTTTATTGTAATATTTGTTACAAAATTTAAGATATTTTACTATTTTATTTATAATAGCTACATTGAAATTAAAATAAAAGTTAAAGATGCAAATTAAAATTTTCCAACTACGGATACTATTTCAATTCGGTTCATTGTTTGAACTGTTCATATTTCCGGATTGTTTTCAGTCGTTGTCGACTTACAGGGTCTGAATCCGACCTCCAACTCGATGAAAATCGACTGGGAGTCGTTTAATAATAGTTGAAACAATAGGAAAATCTCGATTGTTCCGTCGAGGACCGAGTCAATGATGACTCGATTATAAATTTTGGATCACTGCCATTCTTTCGATTGGTACAATATATCGAAATCATTCGTAGCTATGTGCCTATGCTCTCCATTGATATAGAAAATTACTCTATTACATTCTGAGAAATTCTCAAAATATTTTTCTGACAAAAATAATTTATTTTATATAGTATAGATAACTTTCTTATTATCCTATAGAAAACTTTTTTATTTTAATATAATAGGTACCATATTTCTGTAACTTTATAAATTTGTGTATGATTGATTTTTTAAAAAAATATTTCATACTGACAGAAATGTAGTATAAAATATATTTCGCTTGCGGTATATAAAACATGTAAGAATTTACTGAACTTAAATAAGATGTAATAAAGTTCATTTTATGATAAACACATATCCTACCGTCAGTAGCATTAGTACAATTTTATTTATGCTGTCAACAACACCTAATGATTACTACCGCAGGGCACTCGAAGGGTTGCGGTACATTATCGCTTATTAATTACTTCACGAGTAAGATGTAATTAAATTGATCAAATATTACGGGTGTTTATGCTAGGATATGTTACATTAGCTGCAAGAGAAATACAGAAATATTAAAAAATAAATTCTAAATGAAAACATGAAGGATTTGTTTTTGCTTTTAATGGATAAAGCTGGCGAACGAGCATTCTCACTTGATATTTAATGACCGCTACCAATGGGCATTTGCAACTAATGAGCATTTACGCCGCCTACCTTTATTGTACAGAAGCGGAGATAAACAGAAGAAAGGTTATTTCCTTTTCCTATCCATGCCTTGTCCCGTCAAGTCCTCGGCGACATTACACGACCCGTTATCCTTTCAAAAAAATGAGACAATCTAACAGCGCCTTATTAGGTTAATGTCAATCATACTTTATTCCTTTCGAAAAAAATGATTCTCAACAGCATTCGCTCATTAATAGTATTCTGGTGAAACAAATTTATAACTGTAATAGAATATTACTTCTAAAATATTCCCCTTTTTTTCTTCAAGTTTTTCACAAAGGTTCGCCTCGGTTCCTGGTAAAACAAGCTTGGCGCCGTCCAATATGATACTTTGTTTGGAAAATATCTTTAACCCACTTCGTAACGTCGCATATTAAATTAAACGGTACCTACTACGAGGATAAAGATAACATGAAACGAGTAAACGGAAAACAAGACAAAATGTCGAGTAGTCGTTAAAATATTTTCATACTTATATGATTCCAACTTCCCATGAAAAATGTAGCATAAAGACTCTATGATTCAATTTACTAAATATTCAATAATCATGTTTTTTTTACTTAAGTTCTAATTAATTAATTTACCAGATATCTACAATATTTTTTATTACGTTTTAATTTTATGACAACCTATGTATATATACGAGGTAATATATAATGATGTTAGTATGTAAGTGTTTATATTAAAGTGACGTCACACGGCGACGTCGTACTTGTACACCGAGATCATTTGGGAGCTCAGTTCGAATACAGCACTTGACCCGGTAACTGTGTTTCATTCCCCTTGTTCCGAGCTAACAAATATTTTATTTTTAAAATAGTTCTGCTCTATTCTTTTTCTTGTTCCTAAGTTTGCGCTAAGATAGTAGCGTATTGTCGGCTTTAGCAAAACGTCCCGTCGGTAAATACCTTTAAGTAGCACCTGAAAATATTGATACCAACGAAGTAAAGTAAACTGAATATTTAAATTAAATTTCTTTACATTTTATAGAGCAGTTGTAGCAAAAAAGTAAGATTGCGAAATTTCACTTTGCCTTACAAGTGATTATTGTGCATTATATTTGAGATTACAAACTTTCCCAATCGATTCGACTTCTTTTTTTTACAATGTTTTGAACAATAAAAACAATAAATACGTATTTTCTTTGACGGAGGTATGATATTGTACACCGTAAACAGAATGATCAATGTACGAGAACAATAAATGTGCAAATCGTTCATTCGCGATATGATTTCATTCCCAATGAATGCACACCGTGACTGAGTAGCAATTAGATCGGGCAAACACATATGAAAGCACTCATCTGAAACAATATGAGAAAGGGGCGCACTGGCTAACAAACAAAAGGCCGGCTACGGTTTGATTGTGTTGCGGGCACCGATTCGATGTAAATTTTATAACGTAGGCAAGCGCGGATTTGCGAAGCAACATGCAGTGTTTGATAAACGCTAAGCCCCGCAAATTGCTTGTATTTCTACTTCATTTTCAATATATATTTTTGTTATGAAGACAAAGCATACATACGTACAATGAGTACGTAAGTTGTGTTACTTCTGAGAATACGAACAATATTAAATTTTCTTAAGGATATATCAATATTCATCATCATCATCATCTCTCAGCCTACAGTTGGTGTAAGTTCAATATTAAAATGCGCTAGTGAAGAAGTAATGTAAACTGTCAAAGTAAAATCATATAAAATATGATTCTCGGAATAATATAAAGCACACAGATCCCTGCAAATGAAGCTGTAACAAAGAAAGCATTAACTGAACACTGGCAAAAGGAAGGGAATGCGCAACATGAAGACAAACCCGTCGCTTTGTTGCGCCCGACGTAATACATTTTATGACAAATTGGAACTTCAAGTCAGTGAGACAGCGCTCTCCGGGCACTCAATAATTGCTATAAGAATGCCTTGTCAAAGGGAAGCTAAGTACTCGATTATTTGCTCTTATTCCTCTCGAAATTCCTCCCTTTCTTTAACTTCCTTTTTTGTTTTTTTTTAACATGCCTGTTATTTATTGGTAACTAAAGATATACACGAATTAATCGAAATGTAATAGAGACATGCTTTTGTTTCATATCCTCACGTGTTATCGTAAAGAAATTTTATCAGTATATTTAGGTTGGAGGAAAATACAAAATCAGTGGGACCTTAATAGTAGTAGTAGCCAGCCTTGAAATGAATTTTTAGGTCGGCAGCGGCAGACGATCGTAGTTCTTGCCGCCTGTCCGACGCCTTTGTTTAATCAAAATGCAAATTAAAATGCTTTCGCGGCATCGCATCGCTTGACGTGACGAAACAGCCCCATCGTGTTCCAGCTCCTTTATATGGATTTTATATTTGCTACCAGGCGACCCAGTCTAACATTATAAATGTAATAGATACCTTAATTATAAATCTACACGCATCTATCACTCTCTCTCTCTCTCTCTTTCGCTCGATCGTTTTCCACATTCATCTATAAACATGTACTATGTATTTATTTAGAACTCTTGAAAAAAAATCGATTTTCAAAGGTAACCTTAGTTTTTTAACTGTAATTTGTAATTTTTTTCTTCAACAGAACAGAATGAGTTTTTTGTAACATTTGATGTGTGAGTAAAAAAGGCACGTTATTTCAATGTGTAAACATAAAAAAACGAAGCAGATAGACATAAGCGAAATGCTTATTCTTACTTGCAGCTCTTTATAGTTACAAATGGTAATATTTTTTTTTATTTATTTATTTAAAAACTTCATTGAACACAGGTACAAAAGGCGGCCGTCGCGAAATATTCAAAATCCTTAGAGTTGTGCAGAATTTACTTAAGGATAATATTGACAATGTAGAAATACGGTAAAGATACACAAGTTTCTGTAAATATCCTAACTGACGTAGCAGGACTAGTCTGTCAGTTTGCAAAAATGTAATAACCGCCAGCATAAGCGTGCAGCAGATTGCAGACCGTATGTCCGACCTTATAAACGGGCTTTGGAAGAGACCGCTATTCTTACACAAAGAGTTTTTATTTAACAAAATTAAAGTTGCCACTTAAAATCTGTTATCATGTTTTTTTTATTTATTTATTTTAGAAAAGGTAAGTTTTTAGAAAGTAAAGTTCTTACTGATAACCTATATTTAATTAATTACCAATAATTCGTATTTGTCTTTGTAAACAATCTAAACAATAAAGTCAAATAAATACAAACTCAGTCATTAAATAATCTTTCAAAACCGATAAATAATTTAATTAGATGTCAATATAAAAGTTTTTCGCTATTCTTTTAGTATTGTCTTAAAGCGAAGGAATGGAAAAGAATGAGTGGAAAATTGACAAAGATAATAAATTATTTAGCTCGTAAAACCCATTGTGATGGCTTATGTTTCAGTGCCATAACGACTCGAAGAGTGGCTTATTTCGAATCTTATTGGTTTTCTACGAGAGATACAACTACGTTTCCATGACACAAGTACGATTTTACAATTTTTGATTGAATATTCCAAAATCACACTGAAATTTTGTTTGAGGATAATCCAATGAACGCATAATAACTCTACTCCTAAAGGAACCCGTATTCCCATTATTTCCTTATTAGAAAAGGGTGGGTATAATAAGAGGGCTTTGAATTGGGCCTCTGGCACCTCACTCATCAGACGAAATGCAGAATACTTCTACTTCACGCCTGTCTTCTGTGAGATCGTGGTATTTCGCCGGTCGAGCGGATCATTCGTGCAACAGATGTTGTTGTTGCGGACTCTACCACTGTGACTATTATGTTTGAAACAACATTTATCTAAATTCAATATACGAGCAAAACGTTGTAACTGACTTGCAAAGCATTATGTGGACTTTCTGTTTAACGAAATTTTACACATATACCTTTTACATTATATGTCGATCCCCTTCCTCCGTTATTGAGTTTAAAATCAAACAACTAAATAAAATAGATGTAAGGTAAAGATAAGATCGCTTTTAACTTTATGCGTCATTACTTTCTCTATCGTTATACCGGCAATCTAAGTTACGATTAAGCTTCTCACAATTATCTTATGCATTTACGTTGTTTCAGGAACTCTAGCGTTCGTTTATCAACGATGTACACGCATATACAAAACGCTTCTGCGAAACAACTTCGAGCTACGTTAATTTTCTATGACCTATATGCAAATTTAAAATAACAATGGAAATTATATACACGTTTCTGTTTTGTTTACAAGTGCTAATGTATGAAAAACTAAATGCGCGTATGGTCCATTATCACTTTACAGTGAACTGCAGACTAATGTAAAGCACTTATATGATGTAGACGACTTGTTGTTTCGTATTTTTAATGTCGAAAAAACATCTTAACTTTATTTTATAGGAGAAGGTGGCAAACGAGCAAGCGATAACCTAAGTGACAAGCATTTGCGAGTTGTAGATGCGTTACCTACCTATAATAGACAGACGAGAGGATAGACAGAAAAATGAACTTTCCCTTCTCCTATCTATCCCCTTTCCCGTCAAATCTTCATTCCCTTCACACCCTTTCCTTGTGAAATTAGATTTAGGCCTCAGTGAGGCCATGGTAATTAACTTTCAATGCCTCCTCTAGGCAAACAGTGGCAAATCAGTCACAAAAAAGGCCATAGTACTTCATCGATTGAGTGGACCACTATTTTAATAGATGTTGTTGTTTCGGACTCTACCACTGTTAATTTTATTTGTTTTGTTTTTAGAATACTAAATTAAATTGTTAAGCGCGTTGTTGTTCAGATTCAATATTAACTGAATATGCTATTGACTAACTAAATCAGTGGCGATGAGAAACACGTTTATAATTTTCGACATGCAAAAGCCAATACGAAAAAAAAGAAGGGATCAATACGATTTAATTTATCAAGATCCTGGAATCCTCCTTATTGTTACAGCAAATAAACTACATACATAATATTGCAACCATATAAACATCTCGTCGTTCTCGTCTCGGTGCGCATTTTTACATATAACAATATCAGTTACCTTTTATAATCGTTGCTAAATAAGCAATGTATGATGTTTGAATGACGTGTCGTACGCAAGTCCTCCAATGGAGACGAGACCCCAAAGCATCCCGATAAGTGCAGAGGCCAGCAACGGTTTCTGTTACGCTCGCAAACGAAATCTAATTTACTTTTCAAACTTTTACACTGCGACGTCTAGACTACACAAGAAAATGTCTAAAAGCTCTCGCAGTTCAACATTTTTAACAATTATCAATATAATACAGATTTGCGTTTTGTTTTAAATTCTTTGCAGTGTGATTAATGCAACTTTTTAAATTCTGTTTTAGTAACTAAATACTTGCAGTCTTTGTAAATGTCATATAAAGTCGTACTTAATAATTTTATTAAGTTACAATTCATTGCTTTGTCCGATTAAATTATCCATAACGTCCTCGATTACCGCTTTATCATAAACATATCTGAAACCTACGTAAAACACGTGTAAGTATATGTCGGCGATACGCCAGGGTTTTCACGCGTGGGGTCCATTATAATGAAAATCCACACTGAGAACACGTAGTTTACTTTTTCACAATTGGTAGTACAGCACTGAGCG